>JAJONR010016109.1:0-16502 GCA_029582245.1 Solanum etuberosum
TATGCCTTTTCCCTAATTATAAAGCAAGCCCTATCATGAAAGATATAGTTGTTATCCCCTTGACATTTATTTTGTGATGAGGAACTTATAAAACTATTAAATATATTAGGGTACTTATATAACTTTGAGAGGCAGCACATCTCAGCCTTATACATAAGATTACTTTGCCTATTGCAAGAACTGGAGTAACTACAGTACAGAAAGGCCAATAGTTCCTCCACCACCAAATTTCTGCTTCATTGATATGATTTTGATTCATTTAGCTGGAGGAGAATGTGTTGTCTTTCTTTAACTCTTGTTGTGTCAAAGATGGTATTCTGCAGTTGCGATTCCAGTCTACCAGCACCACGCCCCCAAAAGTATTGTTAACATCTTGAACCTCACAGAAAAAATGAGGACTGCTATATGCAATATGACCTCATCTATGTTGTATCCGTAGTAACTTGGGCTAGCATTTCTTTCTTTGATTACCCATTAAAACCATCTTTTTGTTATACCTGAACACCTTAGTTTAGTACCAAATGATGCTTTGCTATTGTTTTCCACTTTGCCAGACACCAAAACCTGGTTTAGTGCAGGTTATTTCCCTTAGATATAAACCAGACTGACTTCTTCGGTGTTGGTGCAATATATTAGATTCTCACTAGCATTCGTTGGTGTGTTCTGTTGTAACACATGGTACATGCTTAGTCTCTTAAGAACCGAGGTCAGTTTGAAAGCTTTGGCATTGCATGAGAACTTACTTTCAAAATGAATGGAGGTGCTAACCAAATGATATTACTTCTTTTCTGTTCAACTACAAAGTAATTTTGTCCTTGTTTACCACCTTTTTATCACAAAAGTATGTGTAACACTAAACTATTTGGCAGCCCCGATGATTGGGAGTGTTTCCTCCATTATCTTGGCTGTTTATTGGAGGATGACAGTAGCTTGTGTAAGGGGGAAAACGATGACTCTACTTATCCTCTAAAGCTGATGGACTCCCAAGTTTCTCACTTGACAGATGAAGCAGTAATTGCTAATATCTCTAAATAATTTATTATCTCCAAGTTTTATGATAGTTTCTGACTCATGTAAGTTGTTGAATGTAGTTTGATTCTCGCCTATCAAATGCGTCATCTCTTGTACAGAAATTGTTAACAGAAGCTAGTAATGATACTGTAAGATGTCCTTACTTGGCGAATATTGAAATCGAAAGAAGAAAGCTTCTACATGGAAAAGGTGATGCGGATAAGTTGGTGGAGGCTTTGGTACAATATTTTTTCAGGTAGCTTCTATCATTCTTCTAGTATTCCTTCTTTTCCTTTCCTAATTTGAACTTTAAACTCAAGATAGGGTAATATAACTTTTTTTGAAGACTGTTATGCACAGCTGCTTCATTACCTTAGGATATTTTGGTGAGTAGTATTAGAATTCATTATACCATGGATGTCGGCTTAGACTAATCTGAGTTGTGAATTATAGAGTTGAAGTTGGATTGCTGCTCTGCCATTGAAGTTCTTCTTGAAATTATTTAACTGTTGAGATGAATGATAACTTTGTGCAGAGTCTCTTTTGGTCATACTTATTCCATATTGCTGATTTGTTTGAAATCGGGGATGTATTCGGCTTTATTGTAGGATGTTGCGTAGTTATGCTTGTCTATAAACTTAATATTATCCTTGAGTTTTTCCTCCTTGATCACAGGTATGGGCATTTGGCTTGTTTTGCTTCTGATGTTGAAATATTTTTACACATTTTGGATCTTGATAAGAAGACACAGCTTCTGGATAAGCTGAAGGAATGCTGTGACTCTATTCCAACTAATCCCAGAAAGACTCTTGGACAGCATATTACTGTCTTCAAAATTCAAAATATTGTTGGAAGCATGGTCACTCTTTCCATTAATGGTATATCTTCTTCTTAATGATGCATTACATTCATATTGGTGTAAGATGCAGACAAGTTTACATTTAAGGATGCTCAAATACACATAATTTGAAGCATACATTGATATCCGTGCATATAGGGAAACAGTTTGACCCTGACACCCTAGTGCATTTCTCTGTTGAATCAACTGAAGGAACACACTTTATAGTTTTTTTCTAGTTTTGAGTGTAGATATGTTTTGAAGTAGATTCATGTTGAAATAATTGTTTCATGCAAGAGTTGAATTTAAACTTTAGGGGCCATAGGTGAATAAGAATTGAAACATGAAATATAGTCTGTTGATGTCGATACGCATTGGATTGCGTGCAGACTGTCAGTATCTGTTTATACTGGGCAATGTGCAACAAATAAAAATGGGGAAGTAGATATGACGGAGGAATTTAATAGTCGAGGGATCAATGATGGGGTCGTTTCTTTTTGCAGTCGCAAGGGCTATGCTTTTGGTGATTATAGGAGTTTAAGGTGAAATGGATATTAAGTAAAGGGGAATAGAAGGATGGTGAAGGTTATTGGTGGAGGTTGAAGTAGATTGCATGCGTGCTCTGGCACTCTCCACCTCATTATTAATGGTCTCACAGGCAGGATAGTGTGTGGAGTGGTGGTAGGGGTTCGCAGGTACTAGCTTGTATGGAGAGGTAAGGAGTCTTTGGACCTCATCTTTTGCATATGTATATTAGAAGAGGTTGCAGGTTCACTTCAAAGTGATTTTTTCTTACGCTGTCACATTAGGCATGTGCCTTCTCTCCACTTGTGTTACTTACACAGACCTTCAACGACTTACCATGATGTTTAAAAGGACAGTTGATTTTTTTTGTGTGTGTCAAGTGATAAAAATATGGATGTGAGAGCTTTTTGATCTTTACCAAATTAATATAATAGAAATTGTCTATACAGAGAAGAATTACAATGTTCGATAAATGCTATAATAGAAATTCTCTATACAGAGAAGAAATACAATGTTCGATAAATTAAGTTTTGAGAAAAGTGGACTCAGTTTGGTGTTTCCATAATAGTGAACAGGGTGTGCAGCTCTCTTGATGGAAAGAGTAAATGCTCTGCACCAATCATGGTTATCAATAGTTCAAATGGTACTATCGTATAATGTAGATTGTATACATGAGCGAACATGGAAATATGGGCTCACAGAGGAAGAAACTGTTAGAAAAATGGCAGAACTTGATGCAATTCTCAAAGACAGAATTTTAACAGAAGAGGAGACAGTTAGGAGGGCAGCAGTTACCATGGAATATTATGAGGAATTGATCAGAAAAATGAAGAAATATATATCTTTTTTAAACAGGTAACTTTGTATATTACTACAAATGTTACATAGGAAGTACTGAGCCATATTTACAATAAGATCATCAAATCCAGCTTATCTGATCCTAAATTGAGTCTAGTACATCAATTCGGGAGATAGTATCATTGGAGTATAATTGATTACACCAAAAACACAGTAGCAACAAGAAATTAAGCTTGACTTCTTGCATACTGTTTTCTATACTATTAAAACATCTGAAATTCCTCTCCTTCCATATTGCCCACCAAATGCTAGCAGGGACAATTCTCCATCTCTCTATGCTCTTAGACTGCATTCCAGCTTCTTCCCAACTCTGAATGGCTTCAGCGATCTTGCTGGGCATGGCCCATGACATGCCCTTGAGATTTTTCCACAAAATGGCAAATGCACATAAGAGATACAACATTATTGACCAGCTAAGGAACCAACCAGAATTGAAGGAGAGATAGTTGATTATTACCCAAAGTTATACTCAGGAAGTGTACTATGGAGACTTGCCATTTTGCAGATTGTCCAGTATTATCAGAGGTGGAAAAGGAGTCCCTACAATGTAAATTTGAAGAAGAAATTTTGAGATGTTTAAAAATGTGTTCAATTGATAAAGCACCTGGACCAGATTTCTTCATTAAATGCTGGGAGATAGTAAAACAGGACATCATGAATGCCTTCCATAACTTCTATGAACAAGAAGATTTTGAAAGAAGTCTCAATGCTACTTTCATAGTCCTTATCCCCAGGAAGAAGGGTGACAAGGAACTAAGGGAATTCAGGCCCATTAGTTTGACAGGTAGCATGTACAAATTTTTTTCCCAAGTGCTGACAGAGAGGTTGAAAGTAGTAATGGCAAAGCTGGTAGATTCTCAGCAGATGACCTTTATTAAAGGAAGGCAAATCATGAATTCTGTCCTCGTTGCAAATGAAGCAGCGGACTCAAGACTGAAGCAGAAGAAACCTGGTATACTTTGCAAGCTACACATTAAGAAAGCATGACCCTGTAAACTGAGATATCTATTGTGTCTATTGGAGAGGATGGGATTTGGCCAGAAATGGATTCATTGGATAAAATAGTGCATCTCATCAGTGAGCTTTTCAGTCCTCAATTAATGATTCACCTGCAGGATTTTTCAGAGTACAAAGGGTGTAGACTTTGAGAAGAGAGATTTCATTTAATCTCAAGTGTATCTACGAGGCCAATTACAGAGGTATTCATACACCAAACAGAAGCCTAACTATGAAATATACAATTAAGGAAACAAAATAAAATCTCTATACTTCGGGATACTAAATCAGATAAAAATCTGCCTAATTAGGATTAGAGATCTGATCATAGCAGAATCATATAAAAAGAGATCAGAATCAGGTCTGAATTTGATTAAATCTGAACACAATCAGATTTATCAACAAAGGGGCATCAGACAAGGAGGCCCTTTGTCACCCTTTCTGTTTTTGTTAGCTATGGAGGGACTTAACAACATGGTTAAAATTACAAACTTGAATGAATGGTTAAAAGGTTTTGATGTTGCTATAACTGATAGGGAAAGTTTGGAGGTGACTCATCTACAATATGTAAATGATACTGAAGAAGTTTGTGATGCTGAAGAAGAACAACTTAGATTGCTGAGGGTGACTCTGGTATTGCTCGAAGGGATATTTGTTTTACACGTCAATGGGAGAAAAAGTTTTTTGTACCTCATCAATGATGTCACAAATATGGAGCTTTTGGTTGCAATCTTAGGTGGTGCAGTTGGTTCACTACCAAACTATCTACCTAGGAATGCCTTTGGGAGCTAAGTCCTGCAAATATTTGGAATAATGTGATTGAGAAGTCTGAGAAGAATCTTACAAAACGGAAGATTGAACATCTATCATTGGGTGGTACTTGGTAGATTGACTCTCACAAATTTAGTTCTTGATGCTCTTCCAACATACATGATGTCTTTGTTTCCTATTCTAATTAGGATCATCAATAGGTTGAATATCATAAGTAGTGTTAGAATTATAATTGGAATAGAAATAGTATATAGAATCCTACTTGGATAAGGATTGTAATGTAGAGTCTATAAATAAGGCTTAGTGTAATAATGTTGATACACAATTCAATAATATTTTTCTCTCATATTTCTCACATGGTATCAGTGCATTGGTGAGAAACATCTGATAAAAGAAAATTAGGTCAAAACACTCATTGTGCGTCAAATCTTGGCAACTTTCTAGGGCTGTTATGCGTCAACCCCGTATTCGTTAGTGGTGTGAAAACCAACACCACCACAGGGTCCCCTAACCTCTTGCGACCATAACCCACAAAATTCCAACCGCAAAAAACCTTCTACGTGCCCCCACACACCATTGGAAGTTGCCTTCTCTGGTGAGATCTACACCACGTGTCGGGTGTGTTAGCCTTTTTCAAGCCACTTGTTTGAAGTATCGTTATACATCATTCCAGTGAACTCTACAGTCACTGTGCAAATTTCGATGACTACTCACACCTATCTCTGATTTTGTTGGTGTTGTGGAAAATCCAACACCACCACAAGGTCCAACCATCTCTGACGACCAAAGCGTAACTAGCATTGCCATTCGTAGATCCCTCACGATCCCTCATGGACGACTAGATCTAGGGTTCCAACGATCACGTCAGTTCCATGGGCTGGTGCGTGTGCTTGTTTCAGTCAGTTTTTGGCAACTTTCTTGTTCAATATCGACTAGTCTCTTGATTTTGAGATGATTCATATATTTTATACTAGATTTTGAGCACTTTCAACTGTTTTGAATTTTTCAGTAGTGTTTTCTCTCTGTTTCAAATTCACTTTTGCCAAAGGATATTCTCATTTTGGCTGGATTATAGTGATACTTTCTCTCCCATGGCTAAAATAACATTTGTTCACCTTTTTCTATGTATGGCTTGCCATACGCCATTGGCCTCCTCATCAGTTTGACATTAAGAATGCTTCTCCATGGTAATCTTATGGAAGAATTCTATATGAAACAACCACCTAGTTTTGTTGCTCATGGGAGTCTAGTAGCCTTGTATGTCGATTGCGCATGTCATTCGATAGTTTGAAACAGTCTTGTCGAGCTTGGTTTGGAAAGTTCAACACAGTAATTTAGGAGTTTATGACTCGTAGTGGAGTTGATCACTCTGAGTTTTGTCGACATTCTACAACAAATCTGTGTATTTATTTGGTGGGTTATGTTGACGATATCGTTATCACCGACAATGATTATTAGGATAGTATTACTAATCTGAAGCAACATATCTTTCAGATTTTTCAAATTAAAGAACATGGCAAATTGAAGTATTTTCTAGTATTGAGGTTGCTCAGTCCAAATCAAGTATGTTATTTCGCAATGCAAGTATGCCTTAGACATTCTTGAGGAGACAAGAATGGTGGGATGTAGGCCCATTGACACTCTTATGGATTTGAATGCTAAACTCTTTCCGGGATAGGGGGAGCCACTCATCGATCCTAGAAGGTATAGACGACTAGTTGAAAATTTCAATTATCTTACGGTGAATAGACCTAGCATTTCTTTTCCTATGAGTGTTGTAAGTCAGTTTATGACTACCTCCAATGATAGTCATTGGGATGCAGGTTATGGACTACTCTTCGAGGATCGAGGCCATGAACAAATCATTGGATATGCAGACTTGAGTAGGCAAGATCACCCTCCAATAGATGTTCTACATTCAGATATTGTGTCTTAGGTTAGGTAATTTGGTGTCCTAGAAGAGTAAGAAACAGAGTGGGGTTGCTCGATCTGGTGTAGAAGCTGAAAATCAACCAATGGCTGTAGCAACTTGTGAGCTAGTTTGGATTAAACTGTTGTTGAGAGAACTAAAATTTGGAGAAACTGATTAGATGGAACGTGTGCGTGATAACCAAGCAACCCTTCATATCACATCAAATTCAATATTTCATGAGAGGACTAAGCACATTGTAATTGACTGTCACTTTGTCAGAGAAAAGATGCCCTCGGGAGATATTGTTACAAAATTTGTGAAGTCGAGTGATCAACTTGTAGATATCTTCATCAAGTTCCTCATTGGTCCTCGTATTAGTTACATCTATAACAAACTCGTATGACTTATATGCACCAGCTTAAGGGGGAGTGTTAGAATTAGAACAAGAACATGAATAGTATGTAGAATCCTACTTTGATAAAGATTATAATATACTCCCTCTATCCCAATTTATGTGACACTTTTCGTTTTTCGAGAGTCAAATAGTTTAAGTTCGACCGGTAATTTGCACATGGAATCTTCAATTTTTTTGAAATGAAATTTATATATTTGTAAACTACGTAAAAAGTACTATAAATCACAATAATTGATGATTCAAAATGTGTTTCATAGATCTTTTAAACATTTTGAATCTCAAAATCCGAAAAGTGCCACATAAAATGGGACAGAGGGAGTAGTGTCTATAAATAGGGCTCAGTGTAATGAAGTAGATACACATTTCAGTAATATTTTTCTCTTATATTTATCACAAGTAGGAACTTTTTGTGGCAAGGGGATAGAGAAAGGAAAGGATACCATTTGGTTAAATGAAAGGCACTGACAGTTGGAAAGAGATATGGGGGATTAGGAATTAAAAACTTGAAGTTGAGTAGGGCACACAGAATGAAATGGTTATGGAAGCTCACAAATGACAACCAGTTATTGTGGGGGTAAATCAGTAAGCAAAATATGAGGAGGAAGCATTTCTAAAGAGGTTACTACAGCAGCCTATGGGGTGAGCTTGTGGAGGTCCATCAGAAACTTGTGGAGTGAATTCAAAACCAATACCAAGATCGAAGTATTAACTGGGGAAAAACTCTTTTCTGGAAGGATGATTGGCAAGCTTGCAAACTAGAAATGCTCTTTCCAAATATATACATCAACCAAAGGCTATTGTAGAATTGTGGACAACTCAAGGTTGGAGCCTTATGTTTGGAAATTGGAAGGCAGCTAAATGACTGTGAAATACTACGAGTGACTCCCTTTTGTTTAGCACAATTGAACAATTCTGTGGGCTTTAGATAGGAGAAGAACCTTGATGGTGGCTGAGCAGTAACAAGTGTTCCTTCAAGGTTAGTGGAACTTACATAATGATGAACCATTCCAATCAACAACTCAACTACTGGCCTTGGAAGCTCATTTGGAAAAGTAAAATACCACACAATGTAGCTTGTTTTGTGTGGCTTTTGGCTGAGGAAGTAGTTCTTACAAAGGGATCACTTTATGATCCAGATGTTTATTTTGTGGGGAAAAGATTGAGACAATTAATCATCTATTTCTACATTGCTGCAAGGTTACACGACAATTTTGGAGCATATTTGTAAACCTTGAAGGCAAGATATGCCATTAAGGTTTCAGAGGCACTCGAAAGCTGGGAGGAAGCGGTCTGCAAGAAAAAGACAAAAAGACAGAAGCAGACGAGAATTGTTCCTGCTTGCATCTGGTGGACAATCTGTAGGGAGAGAAACTCTAAATGTTTTGCAAAATGTGGAGAATAGTATGCAGAAGATCAAGTTGAATTGTCTCTTGATCCTGTGCTTTTTGTGTAATCAGATGTACTCAAATGAAATTGTTTCTATTATTGATGATGTTTTAGATTCAATTTAGTCATAGGACAATAGAATTTGGGAGCTCTTTCGTGTATATGGTTTCAATACAAGTACAACCCAGGTATTGTTTTGATCATGATATATATATATATATATATATATATATATATATATAATACTGTTTCCAATTTCAAAAAAAAAGAAGTTTAAATTGTGCTAGCCTATAGTGTAGATTCACAAGTTACTTTAATGACATTTTAGTAGGGAATCTGGTTACTTTTTTCCTTAATGAAATCAATGACCACGTTATAGAAAACTCTATATAGAATTACAAACATTATTTTTTGTAACTTGGTGTTGAGTGAGACCTATTTATCTTGAATATCTATTGCTTTGTGGCCAATCATAATGTGTCGCTAATAATGCAAGAAGCTTTGACATCTCAGGTCATCTAATCATTTCATCACCTTTTGTCCTTTTTAAGGAAGATGACATCTATTGCAAAGCCTATGTTTGGTGCATAGGTTGCATATTGCTTTTGTTCAAGCATGATTGTTCTCCTAAAGAATTGCCATTTTCTTTTCCAGAGCTGGAGACAACAGCTGTTAAGATGACACAAATGTACTGTGAAAATCTTCCTCTATCAAAAGAATTGGATGCTCAAGAGAGTATGTATGGTGAAGATCTTCTGTCTATGGCATGTAACTTGTTGGTCCAGGTTTGTATTTTTCCATATGGTATTATAGTGCTCTATTCATTATGTATTATTACAATCACAATTATGTGACTCAAAAGCCATCAGGAAATGGTCCCTGCTTGTATTTTGTGGTGTATTTGAATAGAAAGGAACGGTAGATGTTTTGATGGAATATCAACTCCTAATCAGAGTCTCAAGGCTAAGAGGGTGTTTGGATTGGCTTAAAAGCTGGTCAAACCTACTTTTAAGTCAGTTTTTGACTTCTGCTAGTGTTTGGCAAATATAAAAATAACTTAAAATTTATCAAAAATGACTTAAAATAAGTTAGGAAGTGTTTGACAAGGTTAAAAATAACTTAAATAAGTTAAAAATGACTTAAAATATGTTAAAAATAAAAAGTAGGCCTCCCCCTACTTTTTATTTTTTGACCTAAAAGTCATTTAAGTTTGACTTTTTATTTTTGACTTAAAAGCTACTTTTCTTAAGCCAATCCAAACGGGCTCTAAGTGTCTTAATTTGTTGTATAGCTGGAGTTATTTGTCCCCTGTAAACTCCCAGACAATTTTTTGAATTTTGTTAGCTCCTTATCTTTAGTATAGGACTCACTGTAATGGAGCCAACACACCCACTTTTGATCTCACTCTTTTGTGTACTATTTGCATCTTCTTGATGCCTTTAATGAAATCTATTACTTCATAAAAAAAAAAATTATGTGACTCGAAAGCTGCAGCTTCAAACTGCACCATATTATGTCTAATAGTTTCTATTTTAACAGGATGTTCCTTTAAATGGATTTCTAGTAATTAAAGATCAAATCTTGTTATCTGACATGTTTTCTCGGTTGGTAGCTCTGAACATGTTGAAGTGTGACTATTTCATCTAAAAGATTAAGCTGTTAGCGAGATAAACTTTTTATTTTCCGCAACTATGTCCTCAACATGTCTCTAGTGTGCAGGCTTTGATTCTTTTTGATGAGCTAAGCACATGGAAATTCTATTCGATAATGATCTCAATCTCATATAAAAGTTTAAACAGTTAGAGAGATCACACATTTATTTTCTTAATTATGTCCTCGACAGTACATTTACCAGTTTTAAAAAATAAAGTACATTTAAGAATATTTTTTTAGAGGATACATAGTTTTGTATGTCGAAAAGTGTTACAGGTTCTTTCCTTATTCTTGAAGATTCTAAAAAGTTGTTGATATATTATCTGAATTACAAGCCTGAAAGAACCTTCTGGCTTAAGTTTGTGTTTTAATGATCTAAAACTAGTACTGCCATTAGTCCGACACTATCTGGTCATGCATGAAGTCGTCATCATGCTGGCTTATTTTCGTGAATGTATGCTTTCCTCTAAGTGTTAATGTTTTGATGGACGGTTTTCCATCAATATTTTGACATATTTTCATCTTCCTTCCACTTCAATTGTGAGCGACATGTAGAAATATGTGAAGATGTGATGTGCACCAATATGTTAAATTGCTTTACTTTTGTTTGCAAGACTTGGTTTATAGCCTGTTTGACCAAACCTTTTTGGAAATTAAAGTTTTGGAATTGGTAACTTGTATTCCTCAGCATTAAGGGTATGCTGTCCACCTCCAAAAAATAATTTACTAGGGAAACTAATTACAAGCTCCTAAGAAGTCCACTATTTGTACTTCCTCTTCTATACATTGTTCTTTTTTTTTTTTTGAAATAGTCTTCTATACATTGTTCTTTACAAAAGACATAAAGAGGTAATACAATTCCATTTGATCTTTTTTATGGAACTAGATCTACCTTCATAAATCCTATCAGTTCTTTCCTTCCAAATTTTCCACCAAATACAAGCTGGTATATTGGTTTCCACCACTTTTTATAACTCATGCTTCCGCTCCTTCTGATCCAACAGTTCAGTAAATCTGCACTATGCTCTGGCATTGTCCTTTCCTCCCTAGACAAAGAGATGAAAAGAGCCAAAACTTGTGATGTTACTTGCAATGTAGGCACATGGCTATTAGTTTCTGTGGAGGTATGAGATGGGTGCTTTGTTGGTGAAAAAGTGAAGAAAGAAGAGAGGGCCTTCTTTTCTTGAAAAGGGACAAAAGGGGACGAGGAGGAAGTTGCAGGAAGGAGAAGGGAAAAAGAGAGAGAAAAAAAGACAAGAATAAAAGCAAAAAAAGTGAATTTATCTTGTCTTCTAATTTCTTTCTTGTCATTACATCCACGCTCCTTACAAGTGTAATTGGCACACTTTTGTCATATATCTAAATCTATGCCACACAAGCATGGCTAATGGTCAATTTACTATGTGTCTATGCATGCTTTGTTTGCCAAATAGAGGTGTTATTTATGTCGAGGAAAGTTCTAGTACAAGGGATGGTTTTGCAAAACCGTGCAAGTTACTTTGATTTAAGTATAGTTTATATTGATTAATTTTTTTTTATGTATTTGCAATTTTGTTTTTACATTTTAATTAAGTAAAATCAAAAGCTTACTTAATTTTTTTATAATAAATATTTAAAATAAGTTATCTATTTAAATTATACGAACTGTAAAGTGAATATGTAGATGTTTTTTTTTCTTAATTTGACACTCAGAATCACTTTTGAAAAGATGGGCTAAACAAAACCGTATCTCTAGTACTGACCTAAGCACTTTTCAATTGGATTGTCCCAATACAAACTACAGTTCTCCCCAAGAACTTCTCCGTTAGTCCTTTTTGGCAGAAGTGCTTTCAAAATAAGCATATTTGGGAGATCGGCCAAATGTGCCTTTACTGTCTTTGAGTCTGTTTAATGATCGCTTTCAGCTTTATATGTCTTTTGACTATAAGGTGATTTGGTTTTTCATAATTTCCAATTGCTGAGTCAATATCTTATTTTCTATTGACATAACAGGGAGAAGTCTTGTTATTTTTTCTTTGTGTAACTGTCTAATTGATTAATATTCTTACCCTGGCTGTAGCTCTTTTGGCGTACTAGGCACATCGGGTATCTGGTGGAATCAGTTATGATCTTGGAATTTGGTTTGACAATAAGAAGGTTAGAAGGTTTAAATTCTTTTATGGCTTCTAATTTAGCACATTCCTAATTCGCTAACCCATTGATCAGATTTATACCTTTCATGAATGTGCAAAAGAGCAAAACCATGTTAATTGATGGATGGCTTACACAAAATGTCCATAATATGGTAGACTTGACTAATGGATCCCGTTCTTGATTTCATTCTAATTTTGAGGGTCATGTCTTGCACAACATGCACTTGTTGCTTCTCCAAGACAGTTGTGAGAAATATTGGAGAAGAGTATTATTGAATTGTGTATCTACATTATTACATAGAGATCCTATTTATATACACTAAAATACAATCTTTGACCAAGTAGGAAACTATATATTATTCCTATTCCTATTCCTATTACTATTCCTTTTCTGACACTCCCCCTCAAGCTGGTGCATACAAATCATATGTACCTAGCTTGTTACAAATGTAATTAATATGAGGACATATGAGGTGGTTGGTGAGATATCTGCAAGTTGATCACTTGACTTCACAAAATTGATAGTCAATCTCAATGTGCTTAGTCTTCTCTTGCAATACTGGATTTGATGCAAAATGTCAATAAAACACAGTGATTAATTCCTAAATTACAGTGTTAACTTCCCAAACCAAGCTTCAAAAGACTGTTTCGGACCATAAAGTGACTTACACATTCAATAAACAAGGCTACTAAACTTCTCCTGAGCAACAAAATTTGGTGGTTGCTCCATATAGACTTTTTCATTGTGCACAGTCGCCAAATAGTGCTCAAAATCTGGTATGAATATATGGATCATCTTGAAAATCAATAGATTAGTCGATATTAAACACAAAAGTCACTTCAGTTACTTGTTCCAAAAAAATAAACAAGAAAGTCACTGAAAAACAGACCGAAACCTGTTCATATGTTGGAGTATTAGATTTGATGACCGAAAGTGGTCACAATCTGAGAAATAAAAGTATATGGGTTGGGTCGGAATGATGGCATGACCCTACTAAGAAAGAAAAATTATGAGTAGGGTTGAAATGATGGCACGACCGTACTGAAAAATAAAAATTATATGGGTAGAGCCGGATTGATGACACAACCCTACTAAAAAGAGAAATTTATGGGTAGAGTCGGATTGATGACATGACCGTACCGAAGATGAGAAATTATATGGGTAGGGTCGGAATGATGGCACAACCCTACACAAATAAGAAAGTAGTCATCGGAAAAAATGTTGTTACACAAATCAAATATAAAAAAGTAGTCACCAGAAAGATGTCATGGTGCTATACAAATCGGATATGAGAAAGTAGTCACCGAAATGATGGCACGGTGCTACACAAATTAGATATGAGAAAGTAGTTACCAGTATAATGACACGGTGCTACACAAATTAAATATGAAAAAGTAGTCACCGAAAAGATGACACGGTTCTACACAAATTAAATATGAAAAAATAGTCACCCAAAAAATGACACGGTGCTACAAATTAGATATAAGAAAGTAGTCATCGGAATGATGACACGGTGCTACACAAATTAGATTTGAGAAAATAGTCACCTGAAAGATATACGGTGACCCAACTTTTGCTAACATAATTGTTGGCCAGACGGGCGGTATATATGGGTAATAGCCACCCGCCGGCAGCGAAAACTCTTTGATTCTCTACCAAGATCGTAGAGGCTCTGATACCATGTGAGAAATATTGGAGAAGAATATTATTGAATTGTGTATCTACCGTATTACATAGAGACCCTATTCATAGACACTAAAATACAATCTTTGACCAAGTAGGGAACTATATATTATTCCTATTACTATTCCTATTCCTATTTCTATTTTAAGTAGGATTGTATATACCTATTCCTATTCTAACAATCGTGTTTATTAGATCTGAGAGATTTGGTAATGATCTGAAATGCACAGAGATACAAAAGTTATAGATATGGTAGCCAGAGGCTAATTTGTTGCATTAAACTAAATTTGGCGTGTAGTAATCAACAAGCAGACGTATGGACCATGATATTTGTTGAAGCTGTATTGAATCTGCAATATATGCACACATGCATGTACATGTGAGCAATTGATACTATAAGCAGGTCATGAGGTCTAATGAAGAACTTCAATTTTATGCACATTTTCACTGGTCTATGTTTTCCATTGGCCAGCAGACTATCACTCTTGAATATTTTTTACATATACAATAGAATGGTCAAACTTTATGAGGTGCATGTGAATGGGTTGGGTTGTTTTGTATCTTCTTGTGATGTGAACGGTGTCAAAAAAGTGCTTTTCCCTGGGACCATCTATGCTACTTATGTTAGATAACTGAGTTGTTGATAAGAATTGGGTTACTAGAATAAACAAAAAAATAATGCGGAAGCGAAATTATAAAGATTAAAGATAGAAATTGAAAGATGTGTGAAATTCGAGAATAAAATTCTCAAATTTCAATAAAATTGCTAAAAAATTGATTTTAGTATTCAAAACTAGTGGATTAAAACTATGACTTCAGTTATAGTAGAAAATAATATAAAAGCAATGGTTGAGAAGTTAGTGTTATGGAGAAAACCTAAGTTGCTCGAACTTTTCACTTTTGGTGCCGCACCCGTGTTGACACGACATGGGTGTGGGTGTGGGTTCCGTGTCCGATTTGGTCAATCGATTTTGGGTACTTTGACCAAAATCAATGGAGAAAGTCTGGATAGTTGCAATGATTTCTATAATCAATACAAAAGCTAAGGTGGAATTGAAGAAAATGAATACCTTTTATATAGAAATTTCTATGTCACTCATTTTCCTTTAATCTCCTTCCAAGATTCTCAAGTTCTCCGCATCATATCTCATAATTTAGGTTTTATAACTCTATTTTTAGATATGTTAATTATATTTAGGCGAATCCCCGCACCCGTATCCATACATGGATCCATATCCCCGAATCTTTAAAATTAGATCATGAAGGATCCGACCTCTAGATTCGCACCCGTATCGGGCACCCGCACCCGAGTCCGAGCAACTTGGGAGAAAACCATAGTGTCAAAATCAGCACATAAAATCATGACCCGCTCAACCTGTTTATGTTTGGGTGGGTCCACTTATTTTATTAATTGGGCTCATTTTTGACCCGTTTAGTTCAACCCATGGTTGATATGCAACCCAAATTAATTCATGAGCTATGTTGCTCGAACTCTTAAAAAATGTCATGGGGTGCGTGTCGGATTTGCCAAAAGTAGTGTATTATTACAGAATCCGACACAGGTGCGACATCAAAAGTGAAGAGTCCACGCAACTTAGCCCATGAGACATTTTGTCTAAATTTTCTTTAGAAAGACATTTTTTTTATTTGATATGTTTTTTATAGTCATGATATAAGGGTAAAATCCATATTAGGTACTCAAACAAATTATAAGAAAACTATTATTGAATTTAAAACTTTTAGTAAAATTTGGAGGGTTGGATTATGACCCATTTGTTAAAGCTCATTTCAGTTCAACCTGCTTCAGCCCAAATAACATTTAAGCGGGTTATTGATCCGCCCATTTATTAACTCAATCCATTTTGACATTCTCAAATTCAGCCTAACCCACCCATTTGACACCCCTAGAGAAAACATTATATCCAAGTTTACAGTTTGGATAGTTTAATGAATTACATTATTGAAAGTAATCGAAGTTGTGTGGAAATGGAATGGTATTGAACATTTTGGGACTCTCTAAAACGGAAAGAGTGTCACGTAATTGGAACGGAGATAGGGGAAATACTTTGCGAAAGCATGTGATAGACTTCTATGGAAGTACTTGAAGACCTAGACAGTTGATTTCAGGGGTGGTTATTCCTTATCAGAAAAAGATCGTTTCTTTTTCTTGATTAGGTAACCATTTGTATTAATATAAACAAAACTCAGCTTCCAAAAAGATATTGAATTGTCAAACTTACAAACATTCAATAGTATAAGGGATCTCTTATTCAAAAAACTTTCAAGCTTATACATTGCCAATTCTATCTACTAATTCTCCT
>JAJONR010016110.1:0-13634 GCA_029582245.1 Solanum etuberosum
TTTTCATCGTCGTGTCCAGTTCATTCAGTTTAGAGAGTTAGGACTTAGGAGAAGTGGAGAATGATAATACGAAACAACGAGAAGTTAACCCGTGCAACTACGTTAGCTCTACCCACCAAATTTAGGCTAATGAAAAGAAATTGCATTAGAATTTGCTTTAGAAGTAATACTGATAGGTATATTGTTTTTTCAACAAATCCATTAAGAATTGGAATAAACTTTTGTGGAAATCTAATATGCTAATGAGGTCTCTTTATATATCTTCCACCTCCAATAAGAATCCCGTTCCTGCACTAATGAAGCACCAATATGGATTAGTTTGACATTTTATTCCTAGGAAATTTGATATAGTAATTCATTACTTACCTGTTCAAAAAGATAATGAGTTTAGTAGTTTCCATATTTTTGTTGTTGGTTCAGTTGAGCTGCAGTTTCCTTTACTTGTTTTTATTCAATTTAAATCCTTTCAAGTTGACTGCTTTAAGGATATTTACCAGATTGTTGTACCAACACAAAGTTAAACCTCCCAACAACGTCTCAGTCCCAAACAAGTGATATATTCGAAACAGCCTAATTTTATTTGAATACAATCATATCTGCAGATCCAAGTTTATTAGACTTTACTTTATCTATGTTACTGTATTTTAGAATATAATTTGAGTTTGCTTTGTGTTCCGGCATTACTTTGCAAATTCGATATTGCTTATTTACATGTTTGAATTTTTCATCTTGAGAAGATGTATAATTGAATTTTGTGTGGAGACAGAGGGAATTTCCCTATTGACTTGCACCCAAGTGTGTGGCCTAAATATATATATATGTGGATTATCTACTTACAGAATACAGGAGAGACAGCCCACGCACTTACAAAGATTAGACCAACAGATATCTGGAGCCATTCAAATAGCCAAGGACGTTTCCCTTTACGTTTAATACTGGTGCATAAATGGGTTGGTATAATCCGACAATGACACTCTCAAAACCACCATTGCTAGTTCCATCCAACTCGTGGGTTTTGAGGGGTAAGAAGGTAATTGAATGTAGAAGAAATTACCCATTGATTGGAAGGAAGAAGGAAAATTTAGTGGGTATACATTTTGTGGGTTGTAAGGGAATGCTCAGACTGAAGGTAGATACAGAGAAAGTGAATACACTCTAATTTCGAATTTTACTTGTGTTTCCTCTTCTCTTCATTAGTTGTTTTTCTTATATAGGTTTCGGCATCTTCAGGAGAAGGAGAAGAAGCCGAGTCAGGGTATATAGAGGAATTCAGTTGGTCTTCTGTTATTTTGCCGTAAGTTCAAAACCTTTTTTTCTGAACAAGAGTAAAAATAAGCAATTATACCTATATTCAGAATTTGTGTATTTCATCATTAATTATTAGTTCTTGACCAATTAACTCAATAATTGACAAAATTCAATAGTCTCTATATTCATGTATGTGATATTAAAGCCACAAGCTGTTTTCACCATCCTTGTTCTCCATTTAAATTCAAAAGGGTCATGTGATCTAAAAATAATAATCATTTGCCCAATAAAAAACTACTAGTATCATGGTTTTGCCTTTTCAGATGGTATGCAAAAATAATACTATTGTGTCAAATACAGTTTTATCTTCCCAGCCCTAGGCGGTTTATTATTTGGTTACGATATTGGTGCCACCTCAGGTGCTACCATCTCATTGCAGGTATTCTCAGATTCATTGACCTGCTTTACTCTTCATGTACTGTCAATTATGGATTTCTTTTTAAACTGATTTCTCAGTCGCCTGAGCTTAGTGGAATGACTTGGTACAACCTCTCAGCTGTTCAGCTTGGTCTTGTGGTATGCTTTCTATATATGTTGCATATTCCATGACTAATTATTGCTCTCAAATATCAAATTTTTGAATATCTATTCTTGGATATATATATATAGGTCAGCGGTTCCCTTTATGGGGCTCTTATTGGCTCCATACTCGCCTACCCATTTGCTGATTTCCTAGGTGGAGTTCAATTACTTAAAGTTTTGCTGATTCACAAATAATTATATTAATTAACTCTTCTTTTTTTGGGTTTTGTAAAGGAAGGAGGAGGGAACTGATCATAGCAGCCATTTTATACTTGGCTGGCGGTTCACTAACTGCCTGTGCTCCAGGACTAGGGGCACTCTTGTTGGGTCGGCTTGTTTATGGACTAGGAATTGGCTTGGTAGGTTTTGGTTTGCTTTTTATTATCTCAGTTCCACCTTTCCATATATGTCTGTCTCTGTCACAGCTTAATCTATTGGATGACCAAGTAGCTGAGATTCTTCATCTCAATAGGCAATGCATGGAGCACCTCTATATATAGCAGAGACTTGTCCATCCCAAATCAGAGGGACATTAATCTCTTTAAAGGAGCTGGCAATAGTACTGGGTATTTTGGTATGTGTATCTATCTATGTTTATCTCTTATATTCTAATATCATCCAAGAGAAATAACGGATCACAATGAACGATGGAATTTCCAGCTGGGTTATTTTGTAGGTAGCTATGAAATTGATGTCATTGGAGGGTGGCGTTACATGTTTGGATTTAGTGCTCCAATTGCTTTATTGATGGGGTTTGGCATGTGGACTCTCCCACCCTCTCCCAGATGGTTACTTCTGAGGGCAATTCAAGGTAAAGGACCATTGCAGGAATACAAAGAGAAGGCTATTGGAGCATTGAGCAAACTAAGAGGCCGCCCTGCTGGCGATAAAGTATCTGAAAAACAAATAGAAGATACTATTATATCATTGAAAACTGCCTACACAGATGAAGAAGCTGAAGGAAATTTTCTCGAGGTATTGCAAGGACCAAGTTTGAAAGCATTTATAATTGGAGGAGGTTTGGTCCTTTTTCAACAGGTAAAAATAGTTTGAGATTGAGCTACTCCTTTTTTCTTGTGATACTCTGCGGTTTTCATCAAAATAGTTTCTTGGTTTCAAGCTTATGTGGTAGTTTTTACAGATAACTGGACAGCCAAGCGTTCTGTATTATGCTGGTTCAATTCTTCAGGTAGCTTCACTCTTTTAACTTTCTCCTCATAATAATATGATCTTGCATAATGTAATTTTAAAGCAATTTGTTCCTAGAGTGCTGGTTTTTCTGCGGCTGCAGATGCTGCTCGAGTTTCAGTTGTTATTGGTATATTTAAGGTAAGTTGAGTAACTGGAGCCAGGAAAAGTCTTTTATCTCTCGCTCAAGAATATTAACCTGAGTCTTTTTATCAGAAGGATTGATAATTTCCCTCTAATACTCTGACTCTTTGTTTGCATCGAGTTTACTTATTCTCCTGCAGTCACTGATGACAGCAGTCGCTGTCCTAAAAGCTGATGATCTTGGGAGAAGGCCATTGTTGATTGGAGGAGTCAGTGGGATTGTACGCATCTAATCATAGGATTATACTCTAGATACTTATCATTTTATATATAGGTCATATTTCTACTTGTTGGTATGATTTCTGAGAGAAAGTGTTGCTATTTGTGTGATGTGATCTACAGGCCCTATCACTGTTTCTTCTTTCAGCTTATTATAAATTTCTCGGCAGTTACCCTTTCGTTGCTGTTTCTGCTCTGCTTCTCTATGTGGGATGCTACCAGGTGATGCTCTCATATACTCATACTTGCTGGCGTAAACAACTCTAATTTGTAGGTGTTTCTTGGGAAGATTCACTTTTAACTTAAACTAGGGTATTGACCTTAATCTACTAATCATCTTCCTAGTTATTTCAGACAACTTGTTTCTCCTCTCTTCTCTTTAATATGTAACACATGAATTATGATTGTTTATACCCCAGATCCATAATCTTGTCAGGAATTTACCTTATTGGAAGTAGTCCCCTAGTGGTAAGAGCGCAACTTGTGATGTGTGGGTTAGGCACAGGTCATGGATTCAAACCCTGCCACAGACAAACACTTGGTATTTAAGTGGAGAAGGGTAAAGGGGGCCGCCATTATCCACCGAGTTTCGAACTATACGCCACTGACCTTCGGGGATTTCTCATTTATAAAAGAAAATTTTTACTTAAAGGCTTTTGCTAATTTTTTAGTAGGTCGACATAGTCAATCTAGTGTATTTGGCAAGTTAATAATATCTCACAATTGAGTAAAGTTTTTTTGATTACGTAACTTTTCCTTATCTCATAATTAATTAATTCCTCTACCCGATCAGTCACTCAACTAAACCTCAATCCTAACTGGTGTCTGGCAAATGAATTCTCTGCATCCAATCCGTTATATTGTGGCACACTTCATCCTAATACTATTCAGTAACAATTTTTTATTTTTGAAAATAGATTCCTTTAGGTATTAGTGAGAAAATAATGTCTTAAGTTCTCTCATATCCAATTGCAATCCTAGACAATGTATTGCATAATATGGATTTGTTGATAGTCAATTGCTATGCTATATGGATGTCTTTATTTTCAAAAGCCACTTCAAAATCAGAGCACGACATTTAATTTGAAATAATCTGAGTGACATGTTACTTAATGCTTTTATTCCCGAAGATTTTGATCATTAGAGATTGAAAAGGTACATTGTTTATGAATGACATTCTGCACTGAAGTTGTATCTTCTAAACTTGGCATGTGTAGGTCTTATGAAGTGATTGATTGTAGAGTTTCAGTTAAGTTGGACCATTTTGGTTCAATTATGTTGCATGAACTAGGAGAGACTTTATTCGTATAAGTTTTTTATCTTTAAATAACCATATAAGATTTTGTTAGCGTTTTAAGCTATGATGATTATAGTACCAGTGAGAAAAGGTAATTGCTTAAATATATTTTTTTATATTAGTAACCAAGCATTATATGATATTGAATGTAGTGATTTGTTAGTGTGATAAATGACCTCATTGAAATATGTTTGTTCCATGGCATTGAAGATATCTTTTGGGCCTATTAGCTGGCTTATGGTATCAGAGATTTTCCCACTCCGCACCAGAGGGAAGGGGATAAGTCTAGCTGTTCTTACCAATTTTGGTTCTAATGCGATAGTGACCTTTGCTTTTTCACCTCTCAAGGTAGGAACTTGTTCTCCTGCAAATGTCAATTCCACTGTAACCTGTGTTAGATTTGTCATGGTTTCCGTTTTGCAGGAGTTGCTTGGGGCAGAAAATCTTTTCCTTCTATTTGGAGTGATTGCTTTGTTGTCACTTGTGTTTGTGGTCACCTCTGTTCCAGAGACTAAAGGCTTGACCTTGGAAGAGATTGAGTCCAAAATCTTGAAGTGAAGACATAGTTGTGTCCTTGAGATAACACATAGAATGATTATCTCTTCTTTAATGTATCAATTCTATCAGAATAGAATGCTTTATGGTTGTTCTGGAAATGATTAACTGGGATGGCTGTAGTAGGGGATTCACTGGCGGCTAGAAGAAGATAAAAGCATTCTTAGTTTTTTTTGTTTGAGAAACAAAACAACATTTTTAGTGTCTTTTAACTTTGATTGTCTTGACACTTGAGAATGGATTGAGTTGCTACACTTCCTTTTTTTCTGTTAGAGTTGAAATTTAATTTCATATTTCAGTATTAAGTTTGTTGTATCTAATATTGATGACTTCGCAATTCTGCTTCCGTTTGGGGATTCTTCTTGTGCTACTCTATATATATTGTTTTTGTTGCCGCTCTGATTTGGCGAAGCAAATGTGGGGACATAACATTGTAGGTGTAGCAGATGCTTTATCATCTATCTATATCTATACTACTTTAAAATCATTAACTCTCTAACTTAAATGTTAAATTATTAAATTTATATTATATTATATTAAAAGTAGACACTTTTTCATATTAAAGGGTTGTGACTTTTCCGAGAGTTATGGTTTATCCGAAGGTTGTGACTTTAAAATGAAAATGCTTTCATTATTGGATTAAACAACGTATAATTATTTATGTTTAAGAATTCCTGAAGCCACCTCTTTATTATCTTCCTCTTCTTTTGTAATGATTCTGAATGTCATTTTTGAATTTTTTTGGAAAATTACTGTTTTGCTATCATGATAGTTACCCCGAGTTGTGTTGGATCAGTTTTTGAGGTTAGATTGGAAACTGATTTGAAAAGTTGAGATTTTTGGAAGTTTTGGAGTTTTGAAAGGTTTTAAGTTGAAATGGTTGACTTTAGTTAATATTTGGAGTTTTTAGTCTCATGATGGAATTCTATCAATTCCATCGGCTCCAGAATGTGACTTCTGGGTTAGTAGGACTACTGACTCAGGTATTGAGGTATTTAAATGAGTTTTGAAAGAGTTTTTGTGTTTTGAAAGTTGAAAGCATAAGATAGTTGATCAAAGTCAACATTTGGTGATAGCAAGCTCGGAATGAAATTTCGACAGTTCCATTAGCTTCGGAATGTGATTTTATGTCTAGTTGTACTGTTGGTTTGGGTCACAAGGCTTTTGGTTTGATTTTGAGCCATTAGACGAGATGCGGAAAAAATTAAGGCTAAAGTTTGACTTTAGTCAACACTTGAGATTCGAAATGTCATTTTCGAGTTTGACAATTCCACTAAATCCAAATGGTGATATTTGGTCTGGTTGAAGGTTTGGTTCAGTTCCTGAAGCTTTTGGATGAGTTTCATGTCCCAATTTGAAAATTTGGAGATTCTTAAGTTAAAGTTGACTTTGGTCAACATCAGGTTAAGGTGACCTTGTTTGAGTGTTTTGATGATTCCATTGAGTCTGCAATATTTCCAAGCTAGTAGCATATTTGGTTTGTGTTCGAGAGGTTCTAGGTTAGGTTTAGGTGAGTTTTTAAGCTTTTTGGGTGCTTTGGCGTTGTTTTAACAATTTATGTCAACTAAAAGGTTCGTTATTAGTTTTAAAGATCGAAAAATTATTCCAAAACTTCTGAAAGTTTGAGTATGAATTATAGGACTGATCTGCAAAGTTTGGTGCATTTCCGCTAAGTCGGAATTGGACTTTTATCGGATATATGAAATAACTATTTTGCCGAGCAGAAATAATATTTGACTAGGCAAACGAGCATAGAATTGAGTTTCGATTGAACGAGAAGGTCTATATCATTATTTAAGACATTTAGGAAAAAAATCGGGTCATTTCTCTATGATATTAGGAAGTTACGATTTTTTTAGTGAAAATTAAGCTGTTGGTTTCTGATGTAAATACGGTTGTTTAGGTATTTAAAATTTCAGATTGTGTTCATTTGGTATTTTGAGCATATTGAGAGTTCTAGAGCTCGGAATGGAGTGATTCTTGCGGCATTCTTCGCGATTTAATATGAGGGTTAGTATCAAATCCTCATTTCGGCAATATCTCGTGATTTCTTCATCTGTTTTTCTTTCCTTATCCGTGTATTTCTTGGAGAAAATTGTGGTTTTATCGATTTGGACTCAGTTTTTGATGAAAAATGTATATTTAGGATCCTTACATTATGGGCAAACTGATTTTGGCATAAACTGGTTATATTGATTCATTATTGATGATGTATCATGATTGTGTTGTTAGGGGCTGAGTATTGATATGAAAATTATCATTTTCTCATTATTTGTGTGGACATGCTTATTTGCATTGGTTCTAAAATGATGTGATGGGATCTATTTTGATGATTATGCCGATGAAAAATGATTTCGGCGATGCCGATGGGAAATGATTCCGGAGATTGATGAGTATGCTAATGGAAAATGGTTCTGACGGATACATGGACTTTATGAGTCTCCTATGGGTCCAGTCTGATATTCAGCGGGTGTGTATCGTTAGAACAGACATGCATCACTATATTCAACATCTCATTTCATTGCATTACACACCATTATCATTATGAACTTTGTGAGTACTTGTTATGGACATTGTCGGTGATGAATATGAAACATTGTATTAGTGTCATGTTTATGTTGAAGTGTTATTATACGTATTGTGTGCTATATAAATTGTGAACTGTTAGGTTGGGATGACTCTGTGTAGGTTGTATTTGTAGAGGTTTGATTGGAGAGTTAGGAGTACTTGTAGTCTGTATTGCTTTACTTAGAGTTATTTGTTTGCCTGCTGATGAGAACCGCCTTGTTTGTTACTCACTCCCTTGCTTCTACATTTGTGTAGGTTACGAGTCTGGATTATCGTAATTACTCTTTCTTCTCTTTTGCGTCTGAGGCTTACTGTGGAGAATTGTGAGGTATCTGCTTGTCATCTCGGCGGACACCTTTTACTCTTTTATTATGTTCTGTTCTAGAAACAAAGACATTCATACTTGTACTTCTTTTAGTCTAATGTAATACTTAGAGGCTTGTACACATGACAACCAGATTTTGAAGTTATATTTGAGCTTATTATATTATTCGTGTTGTTGAAAATATGTTAGTCTTTTATTCTGATTTACTTCCACATTTCCTTATTTCATTGGGTTTTGACTAACCTGTGTTGGTGGGATAAGACGGATGCCATCAAAACTAGTTTTTGGGTTGTGACATCTTTCTCCCACATCAAAGATAATCAATCCCCTTCTTTTCATAATGCTTCCTTTTTTCAATTTATCTTATTCCTTCCACTTTCTATTAGTAATCTTACTTTTTAAAAATACAAATATTATGATTGTTTTAGTGTTAAATATGATAACTAATGATGCTCAATATATTTTACAACAAGATATTTGAAGTAATAAAGTATATGGTGCTATCTATGAATCTTTAATTTCAGGGTACTCTTTGACGGTTCCTAAATATAGTGTTATATTGTGTTTAAAAATCTTATTTGTGTTGATTGGTGCAATTATTATACAACTTAAACGGTTTTTTAGTTTGATTCGGTATCTTCTGTTTATAAGTAGTGGTTTTTGTTGACTGTCTTATAACTTTTATGCAATAGATTGGTTTCTATTGATGTTATTTTGCCTTCGTTTTTAGAATATGTGTATTTTATTTTCTCTTATACGCGTATGCGTATTTTTCTTAATCATTTTACACTTTTTAATTTCTCACAATTTTCCCAATTGAAAGTCTAATATTTTGAATGTCATTTTTTTCCTCATATATGTGTTACATTAAAATATTTTCTCTCGTAACTCTCTTAATTATATACATACAGAGGCGGACCCACATGCGCCCGGTAACTTTTTAAAATAAATCGTATATGTATGTATAGATTGTTGGTGAAAAAGTGATATATTTAATTGTGCATCCTTATAACTAAAAGATGCTTGGGTGCAGTGGTCGAAGGCTCCAATTAGGACTACAATTGTGCAGGTTTGAATCCTGTGAAAGGCACCTTTTTTTGAACTTTAAAATCAGTTTTTTCTTTATAACCTTTTAAGAAAATTATTTTTTATTAAAACTCGTTTTTGCCACCTCATCAGCCCCATCCCCTTTCTTAACCACCTTTTTTTTTGCCATCTCATCTGACCCCATTCTTTTCTTAATTGAAATTAAAAAAACAAATAAAAACCTTAACTGCTAGAAAATTTACAGCTTACAAGTATTTTTCACTGCATAATTAAAGTCCTACGCTTCGCTAAGCTTACCCTTAAGTCACTCCTAGCCTTACCCTTGAGCCACTCTTAGTGGTGCCCCCCATATCTTCAAATCCTGTGTTCGATACATATCCAATGTTAAGAAACTAAAAAAGTCGATTCTTTACCGTAAAATTTAATGACCTTGATATTTATTACCCACACATTTTTTTTTAACTCACAATTTTTTATTATCATAACCTATAAAATAATTAATAGTCATATTCATGACACTATTTTCATATTATAGTCCTTATAAATAGATATATTGTAAGACTTTGTAAAACGTTTACATTAGTCTTTTAGGTTATGCCTTTTTTGTGCTTATTATATTCATGTTTTAGTTTGACTCGAAGAATAAGCTAAAGACTCTTGAATAATAATCGATTTGTGCGAGTAGATGTGGACAAGAGCTTGGGTCGTAATTTTTACAACTGTATCCATTAATTTGTAGTTTGAGATATTAAGAGGGGTAAAGTCGTAAATTGAAAGTATGTGACCCCTAATATGGAAAGAGGAGAAGAGAAATGGAGGAAACATTCTATCATATATAAGCGGCTAACGGAAGCAGTTGTTGGACGACATGTCTGCTTCCTTGCCAAGGGTTTTTTGGAGGTATAGTACTTTTCATATAGTTTTTGAATATCTAAATTTTTTGTTTAAAATATCAAATTAATGTAATCTAATTTAACTTTGAAAATTAGTCAGATTGACTTTCGAAAAGCGTAACATGACAATAAAAAGTGGACAAATAGAATATTTAGTTATTTATTTATTTTCTCATCTTGTGTACATTATCTCTGACTATTTTGATTTCACGTTGTGTAGGGATCCATTCGGAAAAATGCTGAAATTTTTTAATGGTATTTTAGTGTGCGTTTGGAGTTAATACGTAATTGTGAAATTTGAAAAAAATTAATCTATTACGAATTAAGAATGATATTTGAAAATTGAAGTTATGTTTGAATATGAATACAAATAAAAAATATTTATGAATTTTAGTGATTAATTTGAAGTGAAAATTGTGAAAACAGTTTTTTAGTTTGAAAAATTGTAAGACATAAAATTGTGAAAAAAGATGAAAATTGTTCATGATCAAACAGACAGTAAACTTGTCACGTATTGCAATCATACATGTGGGATTTTTATCGGCCAATTAATTTTCACGAGATATAATAAATTTCATCTTATCTGCTATGTATTTTATTAAAGTGAGAATACATATCGTCAATCACATATAAAAGTTAATAAAATGTACAAAAATATTGCTTACCATAACTTAATCATAAGTTTGTCTTTTCCATAACATTTTAATCATTTTCTAAACGCTAGTTTGTGAGTTAATATTTTTCTTAAACTGAAGAGATCTATTTATGATAATACGAAATAACGACAATCTAATTATTTTTTCCTTTGCGATAGAATCTTGCGTCATTACAGACGTACCAGGTTCGTTTATACATTTATCATAATGATGAGATATTTGTCAAAATGGTGGAGAAAATATAATTTAACTTTAAAAAACACACGTAAAAATTATTCTTCCTTCTTTTAATTAAGACTTGGTGAAACATTAGCTCACGGATAATATCAAATATTTATTACTTATAAGATAAATTTTTTAATTATTAGAAAAGATATATATGTATGTAAACTTGATTCCTGATTCATATTTTTAATTATATATATAGGATTTTATCATTTTTGGCGATTATATAATTTATGAAGATTTATCCGTTCAAACAATCCAGGTTCGGATGCCACATGTAAGATTAAATACACATCAGGATCTTGAACACGATAATCTTATATAGAGATCGTTAGGGGCACATACCTGATGCGGAAGACATCATCACAGAGAAAAGCGGAAGCGTTAGTTGTAATTGGTTTCTACCTCCTTGCCCTAGCCTTACGTTACCACAGCCGTCAGCGATGGAAGTAATGTAGAGAATATGTGGTAACCCTAATGGGTGGAGGAAGGACCAATTATAGAGGTTAAGACTTAATCTGGTACGTCCATCAAGTAACCAATGTACGGACGGGATCTATTTTTTATTAAATATTATTTATGGTATTACTTGGGTCACAAGTAAATTTGGGCCACAAGTAAACTTGGGCCATAAGTAAGAATTATTCTTACATGATAGTCATGTCTCAACAACCCGGAAGGTCTATATATTCAATTGAATTGGATATTTATAAATGGAAAGAGTATTGTAAAATGAAAACATCGAGGACTCCAAGAAATCATGGTCATAGATTTTGGAGTTGTGCGCGTTCAAAGGTAAATAATTAAGTTGTTCACTTCAAAATACATGGATATTCACATGTTTACTTTTTTTTTATAATTTCATAAGAGGTCCTAAGAGGAATCGTTGTCCTCTTCGACCTTAGTAGTTTTTTACTATGATTGTAAGAAATAGTAAAATTTATTTTATGAAAAAAAAATCTCAATTTTTTTAATACTTTTATTATTGAAAAAACTCAAAAATTTATATATCAAAAAGACTTCACAATACACTTAAAATTGAGACATTATATAGCTTCACGTGAGAAGTTAATAAAAAGAATTATAGTTCCCCCACTTGTGGGCGAACTACCTTTAAAATGTGTGATATTTTTTTAGGTTCTGGAGTGATCGACGGAGTTAAATTTGTTTGTCACGAACGCCACAAATGAGCGAAGTGTTCATTTTGATCTGTATTTTTAGACAAGTTCCCTTTTGGTATGTAGAATTCAAAAAGTATCCATTTTGAAGCCGAACTCCATGACACAAAGTGTTGAGATTGTATGTTTATTATCATATACTTAATTTTTGTCAAAGATTTTCTATGATTTTAAACTAATTGTTAATGTCTTACTTCCACATTAATTACTTTATTTTTAAATATGTTGGATAGTAGCTTGGGCACTTATCTATGAGAGAAGGTAGATGTCATGATTTGACTTGCGGTTTTTGAATTGTGATAGAGGAATATTAATTTGGGTAAATGGCCTATACCTTTGTAATAGAGGAAATAGTTTAAATATACCCCTAGTTATATTTTCGAGCTAAATATACTTTTTTCGTTATATTTTCGGGCTAAATATATCCTTATGACTAAAGAAAGACACGTAGATGACTAAGATTAAATGAACTATTCAATTTAAAATAAATCAAATTAGAATATAACCTACCCTGCTCCAATAATTTAACCCGATCTAATCTATGATATTGACCCACCCAATTCATCTTTCAAACAAGAAAACCTAACCTAATGTCCAGTTGAGTTCTCTCCAGCAAACTCTCAACTCGAACAAAATAAAACATATTCCTAAGAGGTGTAGTCGAGATAAAAGGTTAGCTGGGTTTCACAAAGCTGATAAACCTCTTCTTCCAGCTCAGTCTCGCTAATCTCGGTGTTCTTCCTTTGACGTCTGTGAGTTCGCTTTCATCACTGCTCTGGATTTTAGGTTTTGATTTGAGTTCTCTTTTTGTAGTTGATGTTGTCTCCTCCCCCGATTTGGGAATTCATAGTTCCTCTGTTGATTGCATGTGTGAACTTAGTTTGTGATTTTGGCTTGTTTAGCTGTTCAACAACTTCTCTCTATATAAATGAATTTCTGGTTATTTGGGTGTTCAGCGATTCCGAACTTAGTTTCTCTTTGGTTTCTCCATCTATAATTATTTTTAGCTCCAGTATATTCTCCTCAAAATGAACCTTAAACTTGTTCAAATTAATATTTTCTACGCTTGCTGACTGATTTGTTCCTCTGTGAACATACAATTCATGTCTCTTTTTCAGCTTCTCCATATTTCCTTGGCTCCCTAAATATGCTAATTGATTTTATCCCTGCATATCATATGATACATTAATAAGCCTTGTTGAGTTTGATAAGATGACTTATGCATCAACTATTCCTGCTTATGCTTAATAATCAGCATATGCATTAATCAATCTCACGATATATAAGGAATGACTAACAAGATGTCTGAAGTTCGAGTTGCGAGCATGAACTCGCTCTTGTTAGCCCGTGCTACATTCCTATATGCGACTTACCAATGCAAATTCGGTTTATTATATTTATTGAAATATACAACCTTCAAATGTTACACTGAGTTTTCATCGTCCTCTCCAGTTCATTTAAAGTACTCCTTGCCCTCAAATCTTAGAGTGAGTTTTCATCGTCGTGTCC
>JAJONR010016111.1:0-12022 GCA_029582245.1 Solanum etuberosum
ACATGTAGGAGGATGATAAAGAGAAGAAAATCAAGAGGGATATCTGGGAGAGAAGGACTGAAAGTGACAGAGCAAAGGGTAAAAAGGAAATAAAAAGTATGGGACAAAAGAGGGACTAGATAAAAAAGATGGGATTTCAGAGGAGTTTGCTTGGATGAAAAGGCAAATGATAATATATGTTATGATTATTATAAAGTTGGAGATATATATATATATATATATGGGAAAGAAAAAAGTGTGCTTTATGAGAAGACAGTAAAAAAGAGAAAGTAATTAGATAGTATATAGCTTCTTGTTAAATGAATGAATGAATGTATAATATGTTCATTTTGTGAGTTTTTAGACTTTCATTTAGGAGAATTCTTCTTTGTCTCTCGTTAAATTATGCCATAAATTTTTTATATTCTTTTGTACTCTATCTAGTACTTACAAAAAGGTTACTAGGGTAAAGTTGTAAATATGTATGCAGACCAGTAGTAATTATATATTCCTATTTTTTTAATTAAAAAATAGAGAGAAAAAGATTGAAAAAGTTTACTAATTTGCAAATGATGTGTGGTCATTTGCATATAAATGCAGCTGCTATTGGTAGGCTATTATTAAAGCCACATTCTCACAAGTAGCATTAATGTCAGAGTTTTCTGCTAGTTGAAGCACTTGTAAATATCCAAAAGATCATTAGTGAACTTCTTCAGCAATACAAATATATATATATATATATATATATATTATTTCCCTATTTTTAAAGTTTTTTGCCTTCCATTTCTTCTCTATTTTTAAAAACCAAGTGTATATTCACATCTTCTAAGAAATTTAATGTACTTCCCCATCTATCATTTACCCATCGGTACGTACTGCCCCGAAAGAAATCCTATACAAGAGCTACCAAATTATACAATATATGCCAATGGTGGAAGCTCGCCAAATAATCAAGATGCGTGTAAAATAATTTATTAATCACCATTGTTATGCCAAAAAAAAGTACAAGTTCGACTTATAATATCATTATATTCTTAATTTCGAGCGTCTTACCGAAATTTTAAATATAAGTGATATTTTTATTTAAAATATTTACATGATATATATAAAAATTAGATTCATAAATCTGAAAATCGTCGTATAAATTGAGACGGAAAGAGTAATATATATCATCATTCATCATATTACATACTTCTTATGTTCACTTTTTACTAATCACGTTTTATTTTACAAGAATCAATTTGATTAATCTTTTGGAGCTAAATCGAATTTCATTAATTTAATATTTTACAATTTTAGATATTTACAAAAAGTACTATTAGTTACAAAATTTTCTCGTATTAACATGATGAAAAATATATCTTCAAATATTAATAAAGATTCATGTCATTTAACTCTCGTAAAATGAAACGGGACAAATAAAAGTAAACTATTGAATTGGGATAGTAATAAATAGGTTACGAAAAATAGGATGCAGAGCATATATGATGAACTTTTTAGGGAAAGAGCAAGTACAAAATTAAAGGTTGTGAGAGAGAATGGAAATGGAATTAGAAGAGTAAAGTGATGACAGAAAGACCGGACATTGAAAGCCATGGCATATATCACGTCTACATAATTCATATTCTGCACCTACAGCACGTTACCCAATATTAATTGCCAAAACATTTTTTCCTTTTTTTCCTTCGGTGTTCGGTATACGTAGTAGAGTTCAATTAAAAAAAATATTGAAAATATATTTAAATTTAATATAGATTATTAGTTTTATCTCCGTGCCTCATTAAAAACAACATTTTACTTTATTAACTAAACTTAAATATACCTCGATCTCGCGATTTGAGTAAAACGCATGCTCCTACAAGAGTTTGAGATGACTTGGTATGTCATATGATAGATCAGGAGTATATCTAAAGTTAGTTAGTCAAGTAGAAGAGTATTTTATAAGATTGTCAAGAATGAAACAAATAATTTGCGTCAAGTTCGACAGTGTTTTTAATTCTTCTCTCTTCAATCAATTAATGCAAATTCTCATATTGTATGCATTATCTCATTTTTAGAAGTGACACTTTCAATATAATTTATTTTTTTTATATCCAAAACTCAAATATGAGATCTCAAATAGTTGAGACGGACGAATTAATATTTTCTTTTAATAAGAACCATAAATTACAACAAGAATATATATTATTTTATCGTATAATTAAATACTATAATAATATTTAACTTTTTCACTAAGTACTTGTAAATATTTAACGGACAAAACTTTCACAAACAGAAAAAAAATTCAAGCGATTTTCACTTTTACTAGACCTGAACCGAAATCCTCTATGATCAATGAGTAGATTTAAATATATTTTATATTCATTCATCTGGTATAAATATTATATAATATCCCGTGGAGAAGTAGAAGTACTAATTTAATATTTATGTTAAACCGTATAATTTAATCTTAAGGGTTTTTGTTTTTGTTTGGTCCTAAATGACAAGGAAAAAATGAAGAAATTAAGAGCACGAGTTCAAAAAAAATAGTGGATGTTTAAAAATGACAAATAATGTGACTAATCACAATAAGTTGATAAGTTTAACTTATTATTGCATGCAACAACAAATGTACATTAATTAAATCCTTAAAAAGAATCCGTCACTTTCAACGAATTGCTTTCTATCGCCGCATTTTATTAAATTATATGTTCAGTTCACCAATAGACTACCCATTAATTACTAAGCTGTATCACTTTTTTTTTTTAAATATATATATAAATATGACATTAAATTAGTATTTTTTTTCTATTAAAATAACATTTAGACTAAATTACTCTTTACTATCTCTAGTATATGATATAGTAATCGCAGTTAATAATTCAAAATATTTTTTAAGAATTTAAAAACTCGTAAATAAATAATTATTTGACTTTCAAATAATAAAACATTCCCATAAAATGGGACAAGGGGAGTATTAAAACAAGAAATTGACAGGTTGAGTAAATTCCTTTTTTCCTATCTTTGGCCATGCATAGCATATTGCACAAAGAGGTACCTATTTTGGCTTAAGGAAATAAAATTCGTTGATTTTTAATCGAAGAAGAAATATTCATTTGGTATTTATTTCCGGTAATATATATGAAAAAGAAAAAAGCATCGAAACTGAGGGTGTGTTTAACGTTTTTTTAATTTTATATTTGGTTAGATAAATTTTTTAGAAAATAATTTTTTTGAAAAATAAGTTTCTTAAAAATAAATAAAATAATTTTCGTATCAAAAGTATGGAATACAAATTCTATTAAGTGACATTCAATGTTTATTGTATTATCTCAACTCATGCACACAACGCCCCCAACCTCAATCCTTGACCATCCCACCCACATCAGCCCCTTTCATCCCTATAGTCAGAGGCGGACCCATATGCATAGGTAGGGGTGCACGTGCATCCGTTAATTTTGGAAAAAATTATGCATATATATGTATATCTATTTTAAAAAACTAAAAGAAACTAAATACAACTAACTGTGCCCTCCTAGAAAGCATAAAAAAGGCAGTTAGTACCGCTGGTACAAACGAGCACAATCACATATTATTGTTTTTATCAACTCATAATATTGGTACAACCGCAATCTTATATATCCTGATATAATGTTTTGCTAGACTATATATATAAAGGCTTTTAAAATAAAAAAAAATCACTTATTAGTTACCAGACACTTTCAATTTTTTTTTCCAATGGAAGCATATTCTTCTACGTACCGAACATACCTAGCCTGAAGGAAAATATTTTTCTCGAAACATTTTCCAAAAAGAAACTTTCCCTTACTGTACAACACTTCTAAAATTAATAATAGACGCAGTATATGTGTTTGAATATAAATTTATCTCATTAAATTATAGTTATTTAATGTAGCCTCATTTAATTATTTTGCCCTGTAAACATTAGATATGAGTAATTGAGTATGATTTTACTTGTATAAGTATGACATCTCATGAGAGTGGGATAAAAAATTATATTAGTAAAATACAAGAGTGATGTTGAATATATAAATAAGTAGGTTTTATAATTTAGTGATGTCTTTGTACAAAATCCTTTTCCCATTTTTAACTTTAAAAAAAATATAAAATTCAAGTTTCGCATTTTAAAATCATGTGAGTTTAGGTCCAAAACGAACAATATCACTAGCGGTTTGGATCGTTACAGATGGTATTAGAGTCATTCTATGCAAGCCTTGTCGATGTGGATTATGGGCTAGAACTCAATTGAATTTGAGCAAATTTCGATATGGCAGGGTAAACCTCAGTGTTGAATCTTGACAAATTTCATGAAATGGGGTAACCTTAACGAAGACGTTAAGTCAATAATTAAGAGGGGGTGTACGTGACACCCTAGTATAGGATATGAAGTCTCACCTCGACAAAATAAAAAAAATGTCGAATATATAAATAAACATACCTTACACTCTAGTAATGCATTTTAAAACCATACAAATTTAGACCTAATACTGATAATATTACTAGCAGGTTGGATCATTATAATAAGAATAATCTAGTTTTTTCCTTTGGGTAATACTATACTCTTCCGGTTTCCATAAATTCTGTCATTTCTCTTGTTTTGCTAGATTCAAAAAATTTGGATTGCGTTTGGATGAGAACTTGGAGTTTTTGTTAAAAGAGAATTTCTCAAATAAATATTTGGTTTTAAATCCTACGTGTTTGGTAATTGTTCTAAATTCAAATATACGGTAAGTATAACATTTACATTTAGTAAATTACTAAATTATAATATCTGCGAAATACCATGCATTATTTTATTAAATGACAATTGATGTCATACGTTTCGGATAAGTTTAAGAAAATTTCTTAAGTATACATTGAAGTTTAAATTTTTCAAAAAATAAGCATTTTTCGTCATCACTAAATATTTAATAAACTGTTGTTATTAGATTTAGTGAATCGTTGAATTCAAATCATTTACGTCGTTGTAATATATCATAAATATAATAAATTATAGTCGAAAATAAAATGACAAAAATGAATAAACAAATTAGGCTGATGCGCGAATATCTCGCTCTCTTTAAATAGATTCAAGCCTACTATGACATAATCTACACCGATCCAGGAGTTTCACTCTTGACTTGTCCTCTCCAAGATATAATAACCCAACAACGTTGTACAACACAAACAACTATGAATTATTTGAAGAGTCCAAAACTCCACATAAAAACATATTCCTTTTACATATAATCACTCTCTTTTATACCGTGAACATAATTGAAGATTTATAATATTTTCTGTCTCAACTCTCTTTCACTACTATACTCTACAATATTATTTACACTTCTCATCTTTCTTGCATTGTTCACAAAGAAAGAAACACTAATATTTATAGATGAAGAAGTCTTCCATATAATCAATGAATAGAATGAGGGATAGTAACATGGGTAAATAAATATGATAGATATTACGTATAATTATAAAAATTTGAAACTTAATCTTAATATGAATATCGAATATGGAGTAAAAAGAAAAAAGAAAATTGTCTTTCAAGGTCTATAGACATTGATTTGCTAGTAAAGCTCAAAATCAGTTGTACATCTTTCTCTTTTAAATTAATATTTTTAAAACAAAGCAAAGGCTCTTACCTCATCCCTAGCCTTCAACAATTCTTGAAAAGTACGTACATTCCCTTTTCTTGCGGGTAATCATAATGTATCCTATAGTATTAGTATTAGTAGATAAATATAATATATTATAGTTTTGCCATAGCTAGCTTTCCCAATATCTCTAAAGATTTCCCTCACATCATCTTTAGATATCTCTCTACCCCATTTTTAAATTTTATTTTATTATTATTATTTCTTCTGTTTTATATTAGTTTAAAATCTTTTTTTATTAAATTATTTCTAATATATGTTGTTTTGAAGCTCTAAATTTAATTATTATTAGTTTATACAGTTATTTGTAATGATAGTATTATATTGTTTTGAAGCTCTAAATTTAATTATTATTATTTTATACAGTTATTTGTAATGATAGTATTAAAAAACGTAATAATACTTTCTAAATTAGTTAAAATAGACAAATAAAATGAGACGCTTATTTTTTATTTAGGGGGCAAGTAAAATGAAATGAAAGGAGTAGCTGTTCACATTACTAAAAATAATTATTTTGATACAGAGGCTAAGTAAAATAAAATGTTATACAAAGTAATATTAGATAAAAGGAGTGGCGAATCATATCTTGATTTTTTAAAATTATAAATAACTATTTTGTACCCTTTATTTTTAGTACTTACAACAAGTAAAATGAAAGTCTCAATTGTGTTTGTAGCTTTCTCGTCAATTAATTCCTAGAAAGAGACTATCAAACCAAATGTGGAAAAAAAAAAAAGAGAAATAAAACTAGACACAAACTTTATGTTCACTGTTTGAATAATTTTTTTAAAAGAAAAAAAAACAACAAATTTTGATGCTCGTGAAGGAAGTATAACTTACTAAACTTGGATATTCCCACATACTCATAATATATGGCCATATATAGTGGTCCATTGAAGGAGAAATATTTAATGTACTACTTTTTTTTCTTAGAGTTTTCACACTTTTGTTGAGTTTTAGTGTGGAGTGTTCTAGGTAGGTGGCTACAACTTTAATGCACTCTAAAGATTTGATTTTGGACCACTCCCAAAATTGATTATTTCTTTTTTTTTTTCCTTTTGTTGTATATTCGTATTGAAGTCGTTGTATTTTGACTTCAAACGGGGTGGAACTCCATGTAGGGGTAGCGTTTGCTCGAATTCAACATCTCTAATTAAGAATAAAGCAACATCATTCACTGCACCACATTTACGGTTGATGATTATATTTTTCATTTTAAGTTCTAGATAAAATTTTACTATTTATATATGTTTCTTCTAATAAATGTATTAAGTTGACTGAAAGTTCTTGTAACAGGGGACCATATGAAATTTGTTTCTAACCAGTTCTATCAACGGTCAATATTATATTATATATGGTGTATTTAGTATTTATATTTGGTTCAAGATATATATATTTTTTCACATAATTAATCAAGAAGATATTTGTAATAAGTTTTTTCAAATTTAGTATAATTTAGATAAGTGATTTCTCACGTAACCAAGAAATCATAATTAAATAAGTATTATTTAATTCAAAAAATATTTTAATAAAAACATCCCTTATTTTTTAAAATAGTGTGATCAAACTAAAAATACCGTGTAATATGAATCGGAGAGAGTAACAAAGTGATTTATCAAAGAGTTTAATTTTGACACCATAAAAGGAAATTCATAATGTCATACCTGGTTATATTCTATAATAATTAATAAGTAGGACTACTAACCTGATTATCTGCTACATCGATCATGATCAATATATTAATTAATATTATGAAGAGAATTTATGAAATTTTGTTTTAGTTATATATTATATTGGGATTGAAAGATCCATCCGTTCTAAATAAAAAATATTGGAATATTTCGTTGGCTTAGGCAGAACTTTTAAGAGTTGAAGTCTGTTAAATCTAAATAAAAATTGATCAAAAATTTAAAGATAAAATAACTTTTTAACAACAATAATAACATACCTATTAATTCATTATAATTTCATAAGTAAAGCTTGAAGAAGATAATATGTATATAGACTTTATCATAACCTATACTCATAGAGTAGAACTATAGAAGAGTATTTCCAATAGATATAAGATAACTTTTTAAATATTTTAAATTCGGGTTGTCCTTTTATAAACAAATTGACAGTGGTAATTCTCATATGAAGCAAGAAATGAAAATTTGTTCTGACAATGAACAAATGGATCGGGTCACAGGACTTGTTCGTAACACCAAATTGGACATAACATTCAGATCGATCCATTCAGCCTAGAAAGCCCACATGTTCATAGCCCAATATATTTTTCAGCTTTCCTTTCATTTTGTACATAGCCCAAGATAGTTTTCTTAGAATCTTGTATAGGTGTACAAAGTTAGTTAGATAGGAGATACGATTGTTAGCATTTTATATTATGTTAAGAAGAATATTCCTTGATTTTATTTTGTTTTCCAGGATTGCTGCATTTATTACGTAGCACACTGATTTCTTAATTGTGAAAAAAGGTTGAATTTCCAGAATTTGGTTCTATACATCCATCTTGATTAGGGCTTCAATGATTTTTAAGTAATTATTTAGTTTAGTTATTCATAAGTGCCTTAGATATACTGCGTTTTGATAACTTTGTTCCATTTTATTAGAAATAAAATACTATTACTTGAATTCATGATTAAACTAAACAACCAAGGATAAATGCAAATGTTGTAGATACACAATTATAATTCCTATCATATTGTGTTTCGCTTTCCGTGAAAATACTAACATGAATTATCCTTGTTCAAACCTTTTTAATTTCATCGTTCTTTAATTATATCTTAGTATTTATTATTTTTTCATACAATAGGTCAAATTATATACAATTTCAAGTGTTTACTTATTAAGTCACATTCACATATTATGTTACCTAACTTAAGTTAGATCGCCGATATTATTAATATTAGTTTATAACATAAGTTTCAAAATATGACATACGTTTTGGAGTGAATTTTCATTTGAAAATTGTCATTCTTCTCCATATAACCTAACTAGTATATATTGTTGATATGTAAAGTTATATTGTACTATTCTAACGGGTTACTTTGTTATTCGGTCATAGATAATACTTCTGTTTCTTATTAATTAAAAACTATTTCAATTTAACAATTAAAAATAACAATAGATACTTCACATGTGAGATGCTATTAAGTGAGATACACTATATATACCTCATCATATAATCAAAGTAAGTGAGAAATATACGTATCTAATTAATTAAATTTTGCTTGTTTATTTCAAAAGCTTATATAATTAATATTGAAGCGTCTTGATTTCGATAAATAAGAATTTTTTTGATTTATCCATTTTTTCCGAGGAACTTTCACATATAGCCACTCAAAAATAGCCTAATACACTCCATAGCTATAATTTGCTAATTACGATTCGTAGCTACATGTTATAGGGAGGAGAGTGGCGAGAGAGAGAGGGCAGAGAGTGGAGAGAGGTGAATTGTATATGTATATCCGTTATTATACATATGTATTTGTATATATGGCAAGCGAGATTGGGAGAAGGAGGAGAGAGGCGAGCGAGATTGGGAGAGGGAAGAGAGAGGCGAGCGAGATTGAGAGAGGGAGGAGAGAGGCGAGTGATAGAGGGTAATAATTTGTTTAATTCGCATATCGTTTGTATAATTCGCGGGTACGTTTGTATAATTCGCGTGTTTTTGTATCATTGAGTAATATAAAGTCTAGAATTATACATATATGATAAAACTCGAAATGACGAATTGATACAAACATAAACATATGAACTTTAAACAGTTATACAAAATATATTATACAAATTACATTATATAAATTATACTATACAAAATTCAAGAACTACACGTTTATACAAACTTTAAAAAGTTACACACAAGAAGATTGAATGTATATGGTGATAAAACTTAAAAGCCAAAGAAAATCATCGTCATATAGAAGTACAAACCATCATATACAAATATAAATCAAACGAAGAATTGTTAGTTGCGAATTATACAAATATGGCGAATTATACAAATATGACGAATTATACAAATGCGGCTAATTATACAAATTCAAAGTCAGCCCACGTAATTAATGGTTAATGTTAGTCGCGAGTGGTAATTATAGAAAACTATAGCTATGATGAGTAATTAAATAGTATAAGTTTGTTTAACCGCGTAATTTTTTATTTTTATTTTTCAAAATTATTGTTAGGCCCTACTAAGAAATGTACGAGCCTATACCTATCAAATAATGACACGTTATTAGGTTTTCTTAATTAACTAGTGCCAATACAATTCTTATCCGTTCGCTTTGGTGCTAGCTATATATACTACTACCTGCCCTAGTATACCTATCTATATTTATGGAAAATATTTTATTTATAAACTCAAAATATGTTTCTGTATATTTCTATGTATTTATGTATATTTCTATATTTTCTGTATATTGAAAATAACTAGCAACATCTCTATTTATAAAAATAAGAAATCAAATTAAATTAGAACTAGGAACCACTATAACTAACAAATCCTAATTAAACATGAATAAGTAAATACCATAAATAACATATCCTAAACACTTAGGATTCCTACTCCAACTTTGAATTATTATTTCCAACATTCTCGCGTAATTCAAAGTTGTATACTCTTGTCTTTTTCTTCTTGTCATTGTTGTTGAATTGGAGAACTTCTCTTTCAATCTTCAATTGTTAGAGCTCTTCTCTTCAATTCTCTTTTTTTTTTGGTTGTGTTGGAGCACCTTCTCTCCAATTTCCAAGTGTTGGAACACTTTCTCTCCAACTCACGATTTTTTTTTTCTTGGTTGTGTTGGAACACTTCTCTCCAACTTCCAAGTGTTGGAACACTTTCTCTCCAACTCACAATATTTTTTCTCTTCGTTGTGTTGGAGCACTTGTCTCCAACTTTCAAGGTTGATGCCCTTCCCACCAACACCTTTTTTTAAATATTTTTTTTGGGTGTTGGGGCACTCCTCTCTCCAACTCTCGTTGATGCCCTTCCCACCAACACCTTTTTTTTAATATTATTTTTGGGTGTTGGGGCACTCCTCTCTCCAACTCTCGTTGATCCCCTTCCCATCAACTCCTTTTCTTTTTGTGTTTTTGTTTTTATTTTTGGTGTTGGTGTTGGAGCACACTCTCTCCAACTCTCGTTGATGCCCTTTGCATCAACACTTTTTTCTTTTTGTGTTTTTTTAATGTTTTTTTTTACCTTTCACCAACTCTTAATTAGAGAAGAGTCTCTTCCTCTTGTACCTCCTGTGCCACGTTTTCTTGGATCTCTTTAAAGTTGCAATCCTTTTGAAGGTGACCAAATTTTTTGCAATTAAAACACTTGGGTCTGGTGTTTTTAAACCAACAATTATCCTCTGCATGATTATTTTTCTTACATATATTGCAAGGTGGAAATTTATTCTTTCTGATTGATTCACTTGATATTTTAGCAGCAAAAGCCTCTACAGTTGTTTGTTCATCTCTAATTGCCCTTCTTTGCTCAACTGCTTGCAAAGCGTGCACCAAATCATTGACTAAATTTTTTGAGAGATCTTTAGACTCCTCAAGTGAAGAAATTTTGGACTCAAACTTTTCAGGCAAAGTTACAAAAACTTTCTCAATAATTCTGGTATCGAATTTTTTTCACCAAACAGTCTAATTTTGTTGGCAATTGATGTGAGTTTGCCAACATAATCTTTAATTCCTTGTGTTTCTTTCATCTTTTGAATCTCAAATTGTCTTTTAAGGTTCAGAACTTGCATTAACCTTGATTGTTCATTGCCCAAATATTCATCATTTAGAGAATTTCATATTTCTATTGGAGTTTCACACGTCATGATTTTTGTGAAAATTACTTCAGATATTGAGGAATATAAACTATTCATTGCTTTGAACTTTTTAGTTTTTTCTTCATTAAGGTTTTTGATTTGAGCCAAAGTTGGATTGGCAGGTAGTGGTGATAGATCCACAGATTGTAACTATGTCTTCATCTTCACAATCCATAATTGATAATTTTCTCCTTTGAACATAAGATAAGAAATTAACGGAAACATATTTGATGTCATATATGTTATTTAATGGTGAAGATTACTAGCTCTGATACCAATTTGAAGAAAAATATTTTATTTATAAACTCAAAATATGTTTCTGTATATTTTTATGTATTCATGTATATTTCTATATTTTCTGTATATTAAAAATAACTAGCAACATTCCTATTTATAAAAGTAAGAAATTAAATTAAACTAGGACTAGAAATCACTATGACTAACAAATCTTAATTAAACGTGAATAAGTAAATACCATAAATAACAAATTCTAAACACGCTTAGGATTCCTACTTCAACTTTGAATTATTATTTCCAAAACATGTCATCTCAAATTTTAAAAAATGATGCCCCCAAACCGCCCGAGCCCCCCCC
>JAJONR010016112.1:0-12905 GCA_029582245.1 Solanum etuberosum
TATATAATTTTCATTGTGAATTAGAACATAAATTATCAATCTCTTTTATGAAATAATTTTTACATATTTGAAAAATGTATGAGAAAAATAAATTAACATACTTAGTGATTCAAACTATATTTTAAAGATTTTTAAAAAAAAATCACAATAAGAAAATTATAACACTTTCACGTAAATTGAGACATAAGTTGTAACTTATATATTAAGTAGGCGTTTGGACAGCGATATGAAATCACAATATGAAATCATCGTTTGGACATGCGATTTCACGCTGATTTCATCTCATGATTATTTCTTATTGAGATGAAATCCCGATTTCTCCAAAAATCATGATTTGGGAAGTTTAAATACAAAAATTGACCAACAAGTTTATATTTTGTAAAAATAACCTCACATATATATCTACTACTCCCTCTGTCCACTTCTAATTGTCAAGTTGCGCTTTACGAAAGTTAATTTGACTAATTTTTAAACTTAAATTAGATTACATTAATTTGATATTTTAAACAAAAAATTTAGATATTCAAAAACTATACGAAAAGTACTATAAATTTCAAATTTTTGCATATCAATATGATGAAAAAATACATCGTAAAATGTTAGTCAAAATTATTATCATTTGACTCTAAAAAAGAAAACTATGACAAGTAAAAGTGGACAGAGGCAATAACTATTTATTTCATATGTAAATTAAATTTATAATGCATATTATTACTTTTTAAACCATTTATATCTCTTATAATGATTATTCTCACAAACATATAATTTATTATTACTTCAAATCAATTTCTACTCTATCATTTATATTCATCAAATTCATTATTTTTTATCAAATATATTTACCAACCAAATTGACCAACAAATGGCTCAAAGTAACAATGGTAGTTCGTCTTTTCAGTCATATGAACGAGAAATACAAGTTCAACATGAGAATATTGTCCATACTATGTGGGTGGATTATATTAAAGACACCACAACTTATGTTTAATTTTATTTTTTATTGAATTAAAGGTTGATCAATAAATATCTTATTTTTTTAAGAATATCTTTGTGATAGTGTATTATGCGATTTTATAAACTTGTGCTTATCTGGTAAGATTGTATAAAGAATTGAGACAATTTTAATTGTTTTACAACTTATGAGGTTTCCATGTTTATGAGAAAACATACAATATAAAAAACTTTAATTATATCTCAAATTTCATATCGTAATTTTAAATCATGATTTTATATCTACGTATCTTATGGTACACAGCTAAAATATTTTTTTATTATAATATGTTTGACAAAACTTTCGCAACTTGTTACGTAGGTACCTTCTCTTTTTTCTTTTCCTTCAAAGAAACAATAAATTATTGAAATAATTAAACGATTTCAAATACTTAAACAGAATGCACATTGATATATATATATATATATATAGAAAAACTAGAGGTTTCTTTGTTGGTTCCTGACAAATGTTTATACTATTTGATCACTTTCTATTTATTTAATATTTATCACTATTATATAAGTCAAACCTAATTACACTAAATTATGACAAATCAAAACAGTGTACTTGTAGTATTCACTTTACTTTATAGAGCATTTTTTATTAATCTTTAAAGTGAGATTAAATGGCAGAGAATTAACCAGACGTGATGGATTGCTCGGATGATAAATATTTATATCTCTAATTCAGAGATTATGCGTTCGAATCAACCAAGTGAATAAAACACGTGAAAATTCTAGCTAGCAGATTGAATAAGTAAATGAAAAAAAATAAATCAAACTGCACACTAATGTATACATATTTTGAAGATTTCAAGGTGAGTAAGACATAAATTTATTTGATTTTTGAAAAAGTTAATTTTTTAAGAAATAAATATTATATTCTAAACTCGTGATTTTAAAATAGAATAAGTTTTTTAATGGGAAGAGAAGTCTGACGTAATTAGTAAATTAGTTGCTATCACGTGACTAGGAGTTCGAGGAGTGAAAATAACCTCTTTAGAAATACAAGATAATGCCAGCTATATACAATAGACTCTTATAATCCGAGTCTTTTCCGAACCCTACACATAGATGGACCTTTTATTTTCTTTTTCCCAATTGAGTGATTGTACACAGAAAAGTATGTTTAGCTACATAGAAAATGGGAATCCTAAACTGTGGATTTGAAAACAGAATATATAAATATATATTGTGGCATGCACTATGATATATATGAAGTTCAAAGTAAATTATAAGTTTGCCAGCATGCACAAGTGGAATACTACTTTAGTGTTATTATTATTATTATTATTGCATATGCCATATTCACATTCTTTTTATACAGACAGCATATTTATACTCCAAATGTGGAGTTAAACTAGTGGGAATATACAGTAATTGACACACTTTATTTTTCTGTTAGACTAGTACTTTTCAACTATCCCGTCATATTAAATTTTGGATTAAAACTTAAATTTTTAATATGTCGATCAAGTCAAATTATTGGTTGATGAAATTAGATTAATGTTTAAGTTAAAATTATATGATTACTTAAATGGAGTTTGAGTCAACTTGTTAAATTGATAAGATGAGCCCAATTCATACTCGTCAAACTCAAGATATCTAGAATTACTTGGAGACCAAATACCCTTAAATCCTAACTCGTGTCTATATAAAAAGGTTTTCATAAGACCACGAAAAAAAAAGAAATACATAGAAAAGCTTTGTTCTTTGGTGGTGATTCGCAAGTATTTCGCATACAAAAAAGTCTTCGTCTCCAAGTCATGAGCCGCAAGTTTTCATACCTCCATGGTTGTGATCAATGCTTGGCTCCACATTTGTGGTGAAATTCCAATAACTATTCCATCGATTCAACATTTAAGAATAAAACAAAGCTCTTGAGTTGACGATCGTTAGGAGAAGAATCAGAGAATTACGTTTTTTTTATAATATTTTTATAAAGATCGTAATCCTTTCTTGTCTTGGTTATTATTTTTCAGGAATGAAAATTTAGTTGTTTACAAAAGGTAAATTAGGTCTTAAGTGACAAATTGTGTATGAAATTTTTAAACAGAATAAGTAAAAATGAACATCTATTAAACAACACAAATCTTACTTGTTTTGGGCCTAATTACCTGTCTTCCCATGAGTTTTTGATCTCCAGATATGTGTATCTCGGATACATAGGGTTAAAATTTATTAGGTGTAATTTATTTAAGATATAATGTATTCATGTTGATTCGCTTGTATTTGGATACAATGACTCTCTCGCTCGCCTCTCTCGTGTCTCTCTCCCTCTCTCGCACCCCTCTCCCTGTCTTGTGTCTCTCTCCCTATCTCCCTCGCCTCTCTCCTTATGTATCTGTATATCAGAATGTATTCCAGTGTATCTGGTATCCCAAATACATGTATCTAGTGTGATTCACATGTATCATGATGCATTGACTCTCTCGTTTGACTCCCTCTTATCTTGCTCGCCTCTCTCCTCTCTCCCTATATATGTATCGATATTTTAGAGTATATTTGGTACTAAAAATACATGTATCTAGGTATAATTGACATGAAATCTGATATAAAATTATTATTTAGTGAGACAATATATAATTATTGTAATCTATAGAGAGAATCAATAAATACAAGTGGAAAAGAAATGTAAAATTAAGTATAATAAACTATATGAATCATGTTATAAACTTCTTGTTTTCTTTGAGAGCTTCCACTTAATTTCTGATAATCAACTTGTTCAATTGATGGTCATAGTTTTCTTCCATATTACATCCGCTGTCAATGTTTATCTATTTATTATATCAATTCTATTTTTTTTTTAAAAGATAAGATAGATAGGCAATGATAAATTACCTAATTTATAAAATTGGACAAGTAAAAGTAAATATATATATATATATATATATATTTAATATTATGAATAAATTAAATAAAAATGAATATAGAGAGAGAGTAGATAATAAGCTCTCATCGAAAGCAAGATGAAGCATAATTTTATATGTATTGTTCTTATTGTTGAGTGTGTAATGTGTAAAATTGTAAATAAAACTCCAATAAATAATAATAATAATAATAATAATAATAATAATAATAATAATAAAAAGATGATAATTAGGTGCGCTAAATATGTTTAATAGTGCGAGATTTGTTCGAAAAACCACGCAAGTAAATAAAACCCAAATAATATCACATTATATTATAGGCTAAAACGTGTCAATAATTAACATACATCAATCGTGACAGAGTTAAATTTTTTAATAAGGATTTCAAAATCTGAAGAAGGAAACACAGGAACTAATCGAAGGGGGTTCGACATCTACTATATATACATAAAAAATAATTTTAATCATATATAAATAGTAATATTTTCCACCAAAAAAGGTTCGGATCAACTCCCTAACAATATGCTGACTCCGCCCCTATCAATGAATGGTTAATTAAAATTCGTTGATTTACCCTTCTTCTCTTCAATTATAATTAATATAATATTCTTGATTCTGCGTACGTAAATTATGCTTGTCCTAATTGCGTCTTTTCTATTATTTTTTTCCAACCATAAGAAATTCATATATCTGTGAGATGCATTTTTAGTGTCCTGGGGATTTGTTGAGAGTTTGTCGAAGAATATATGCATAATACATAAACGTATTTTTTAGGCTTTAACTGACATTTAAAATTTTCAATTTCAAATATGTTTAAGTAGACGCTTAAATTTGTATAAAATTGAATAAGTAGACACACATGTCCTACGTCGCGTTCTACAAATCAGTTTGGGTGTATCTCATGTGAACTGTCATGTAATACATGTGTGTCTACTTGTTTAATTTTTTTACAAATTTAAATATTTACTTCAATACACCCAAAATTGAAAGACTTAAATGTTAGTTGAAATTAAGTTTCAAAAAATATTTATGTCTTGTGCCAAAAAATATACTATGATCTTGATGTTTATTAATGGAATATAGCTAGTAAATTGTTTGTATGTTAAATAAATTTAACTCCAAATTAAATGACGACACGCTATTATGTATACATGTTTCAACTTAAGCATATGTTCCTTATTTTATCATTATCATAAAATTTTAAATTTTAGAAATAAAATTTCAAGATATTATATTATGATGACTATTAAAAAATGAAAAATGAAGAAAAGACATTTTTTAAAACACTTGGAATATACTAGTACTAGTGATAGTGGTTGCATTTAATTGGAATCAAAACCAGAATTAATACCATTTTCCGCACTTGGATTCTCTCAAAAATTACTTTTGATGGAATTAATGACTTCTTAATTATTTTTAGCCATCCACTAATTGTTACCTATTTTTGACCACTTAATGCTCTATGATGTGTTAATCTTTGTTTTAAAATTCATCATTAGCAACAACATTAGTGGAGAACACAACATTTTTACATTTCATCCATTAATTTGAAGAATTACAATTTTATGTTTATTTTAATAAAAGAACGGTTAGCTTTAATTCGGATTAAAATGTCTTTAAAAATAATAATTAGGAATTGGGTGGTCGATTTGAATTAATTGTATCTTATGATGCCACAGCTGATGAATGTTTTTGTGAATAAAATATGATTTGAATAAATTCCTTGTTCTCTCATTTCTTGTGGAGAATATATTTTTTTCATCTAAGTTTTTTATATATATTTTATTTTCATTTAGTGTTGGAGATCTGCATTAAAGTCTAATCTAATTTGAATTGGTGTCGTGTAAGGCCGATTAAAGAGAAAAACAATATAGTAGGATTTTTTTTCATACCCTAAACTCGAATTCGAAATTTATAAGAAAGAGTGGGTGCTATCCATACTACCACAACTTTTATAGGACAAATGCAACGCGGGGACTTCTCAAAGGGTCACTCATTTTAGGACTACTTTTGCCTTTTTCAGCTAAGTTTTGTGATTTACTTTACTACTCCATGTCATAAAATGTCAACTTTTGTGTTACGATTTATTGACGACAATAATAACAATAACATATTCAGCGTGATATCACAAGTGGGGTATAGATATAAAGAGTGAAATATAAATAGTTTTATTACTATCTTGTAAAAATAGAGAAATTATCTTTGATAAACCCTTAACAAATTTAGTATAATCTCACAAGTGGAATCAAGATCACGTATCTATAAAAAGACATACTCTCATTTTAATGGAGTATTTGAAGAACAAAAAAATTATATTCACAATCAATGTCTTTCATATTATTAGGAAGTATTAGGTTTACTTGAAGAAATTGTTTTGCTCTGCAAATGTGTAGAAATTAAAAGGTTTTGAGAAATATCGACAATAAGCTACCATTTAAAGTAAGTATCTAGGTTTACGCAACCAACGACACCGAAACTTAACTGATCGATTAAAAGCAGTTGATAAATATTAAATATTTTAAAAATATTTTTAGGTGTTAAAAAGTTTTTGAATAGAAGTGATGAAACTCGTATTAATCAATTAGTACATTGAATAAAAAAGAGAGGTGATTATTCCTTTTTATACAATATAGACACCAACTCTTTCTCGAATCTCGCTTTATTAATTTAAAAGTATTCTCATATTAAAAAAGACGAATGATATAAAGTTATAAAACATAATAGTGAGATTATCTAAAGTTATATCTTAAGAAATAAGAATAGAATTTGTGATTATAAAACATACTAGGGTTAATTAGAATTTGATCAAATAAAATATGTATATAAACTATAAAATTATAAGCCAAGTGGAAAATTTAAGACTTTTGATTGATTTTCTCAGACTTATAAATACTTGACTTGTACATATTGATAAAACAAAAATAATTATAAATTGATTTGACCGACTTATAAATCTGTTCAAACATTGTCTTAATTAAATTAAAAACATATGAAAACACCAAGTCAAACAAATTAAACAACCAGAAGAGTGCTTGATTCGAATTTAGGCCCTATTTTAATGGTTTAAAATGATCGAAGTAATTAAAAGTTTAAGCTAATGTAAAGTTAGTTACTATACTCTTAGATCTAGTATTAGTGTTTAATATGCATAACACTAACGAAATTGTCATGTATTTTTATACGTAATGTCCAAGTTAAATAACGATGCAATCGGCCGGGTGTTATCACCCAAATTCATTGATCCCCTCTATAATCATAATTGAAACGAGTCTTGTCAATCAGGAGAGGCAAAATGAAGTTGAGATTTGATCGGAAAAAAGAAAGAAAAAACACAACTATGGATATTTATTTCGTAAATGAAACTCTTTCAAATAAAAAGAAAAAAAAAAGAATTGCGATGATTCTGTTATTAAAAATCTCAATCTAAAATTACTTTCTATTAAGGTCAAAAGACATTTTCCCCATTTTTAATATCCCGTTTGAATTAATATTCCGTCAGATGGACCAAAAGTGCTTAGTTTTACAAACTTAAAGGGCCATATATGCTTTAAGTAATACAATAGAGACCAAAACAAACCTACCTTCAAACTTAAGGGACCATTTGTGTAAAAAACTCCAATTTTTTTCTCTATATATACATCCATGAAATCACAATCTCCATACAAAAAAAAAAAACAAATTCACAAAAAACCTTCAAAATTCACAAATTAAAATTAAACATGATAGGTTGGGATGATATATACAAGGTGGTGGTTGGCATGATGCCACTTTATGTAGCACTTATTTTAGGCTATGGTTCAGTAAAATGGTGGCACATGTTTAAGCCAGAACAATGTGACACCATTAATAGATTCAATTGTTTTTTCATCCTCCCATTTTTCAATTTCCAATTCATAGCTAATATTAACCCTTACAATCTCAATTACCTTTTTCTAACCGGCGACGTAATTGCTAAAGCCTTAGTGATTCTGATCCTCGTCTTATGGGCTAACTTTTATAAAAAAGGGAGTTTTTCTTGGGGTATAACAACTTTTTCTTTGTCCAGTTTGAATAACACACTTGTTGTTGGTGTCCCATTAATGAAGGCTATGTATGGGGATTTAGGTGTTGATCTTGTTGTTCAAGCAGCTGTGATTCAAGCTTTGTTGTGGTTAACTTCATTGTTATTTGCACTTGAGTTTTGGAAAACAAAAATAAATAATAATAATAATTCTGTTGAATTGGGAAATATTAGTACTAATAATACACCACCACAAATGATGAATATTAATAATGCTGAGCTGGCATTTTGGCCCTTGATGAAAGCTGTTTCTACTAAACTTGCTAAGAATCCAAATTCTTATGCTTGTTTTCTTGGTCTCTTCTGGGCTCTTGTAGCTAGCAGGTACGTAACGAGTATACTTTTGTTTATTTAATTCAGCTCTTTACGTGTTAACTTGATGTTCTGATGAGCTAAATACGTCAACTTTCTCTGTGATACTGAGATGATTTATTGTGAGCCACGTGTAGTGAAGGATATGCAAATAATTAGTTTTTGGACATTAGAGAAATATTAATGTATTTTGTTGAAACTCCCTTGTTATCAGAATTTTTGTAACTAACTATAGTAGTTTTTAGTAAATTTCATTTACAAAGTACTTTTTCATGTTTGGTTGTATTAAAGTGATTATTTATTTCAGGTGGCATTTTGAAATGCCAAGCATAATAGAGGGATCCATTTTGATAATGTCAAAGGCTGGTAGTGGAGTAGCCATGTTTAGTATGGGTAAGTGTCTTTTTTAATTAATGTAAAAATAGCAATTAATAACTTTTGATCCTTTATTTAATGAAACAGAGACTAGCATTAAATAACTTCTGATTTTTTTGTTTAACTAACAACCACTTTTGTTCTTTTTATGAACTGATTTTGACCAAAAATGACTATTCATTAAAATTATCGAAATTTGTAATTTATTTGGTCAAATTTTTAAAATACAAACTTCCAAAAAGTGTTTATTTAGGAAAAGAAACTAGAGTACTTTTTCTGCTTCAAAAAATAATTTAATCGTTCAATTACTAGTACTTAATTAAAAACACTTATTTTTCTATTTGGTTCCCAGAGAAAATTATCTCGAGATCATAATTTTTGGATTAATTTATTCCACCTCCAAGGTGGGACAAAGTAACATCAAGTGTGAGGTGTAAATTTATCGACAGATTATTTATACCTTCAATCAAATAAATTTAAAATTTAATTTTAACCATCTTATTCTTTGAACCACAATTCAACTCACAGAAAAACACACTTTTGACTTTCTGAAAACCTGGTTAATTAAAGTGATTAATGTCATTCTTTTCACTAAACAAGAATGTTTTCTCTTTTTAATTTTATTTTTAGGATTATTCATGGCTTTGCAAGGGAAAATAATTGCATGTGGAGCTGCATTGACAATTTATGCAATGATTTTGAGGTTTGTTGTTGGGCCAGCAACAATGGCACTTGGTTGTGTTGTATTGGGCTTGAGAGGAAATGTTTTACGCATCGCTATTATTCAGGTAATTAACTACTAAACTAAGCTCTCGACTTTTAAGTATTATTTATTTATGATTATCTTATAAATGATATGATAGTATGAGTAATTTGTTATCCTCATAGTTGATGCGGGTAACAAAGGGCTCGGCTTATAGACTATATTTATAGCTAATTATATAATATTACTTCTGTTCCCTTTTATTTGTCCAAATTGTATCTTGCATTCTCTTTAAAGAAATGATTATTTTACCATGTTACCCTTATAAACTATATTTTGGAAATACAAATTAATTACTAGTATTTAAATAGTCTTGAAAAATAATTACTTAATAATAAAGGTAAAATTGAAAATAAATAATTAACTATCTATTGATTTGCTAAACTGAATATGTAATCATAAAAAAAATTACATTCATTATTTATAGGAACTTATAAATTATTATTCCATTTATAATTATTTATCTAAATTTTGTTTACTAATATTGACAAAATACATAATTTGACATCGCACATCAAAACTAGCATATATATAAATAATCATAAAAAAGTTTACCTCCAATATTCATAAAAACTTATACTTTATTATTCCATTTATAATCATTTTCTTAGATTTTTAATTTAATCGTATTGATATTATTTTTAAGCATCAAAACTAGTTATATTTAAAAGAGTAAAAATAGATTTCATAAAATTGTTCTGGTTCTTAAATTGATATAATAAAATTATTTCTTAAAATTACTAAAAGTTTGTATTTTATTTTGTTGCAGTCTGCATTACCCCAAGCAGTGACATCTTTCGTATATGCTCAAGAATATGGACTTCATGCTGATGTACTTAGCACTGCGTAAGTCCTATTTAACTTATTAATACATTTTAAAAAATAAAATTAATTGGATTATGCAAGGTTTATAGTTGTTAATTTTACTACTAATTAAATCAAAGTTATTAATGACATTTTATTTTTCTTAATTTCAGGGTGATTGTTGGCACCATAATTTCGTTACCTCTATTGATAGCATATTATGCAGTTTTGGATATTATCCCTTAAAATCCGACCATTAACTAACTAGCGTGAGTGTTCGTTGGGGGATATCCGATAAAATTGAAACGATATAACCCGAACAAGCTAATAGGAATGTTACTGGGTACAACTTTGCTTGTAATTGTAAATTTGTAACAGTTTTTGTTATCTATTTATGATTTCATTCTAGAATTTTAAGCAAAAAAATAGTGTGAAAAGGCAATATGTTTGATAGTTGGGCCTGTGCCATGGTCCATGAAGTTGGTGGTTGATAATTAGAGGGGAATGCAATATATTTTGTTATCGAGGTCATCTAATTAATTTAATACTTTTGATATAAAACATAAGTTTATATTCTCTCCGTTTAATAATAGTTGTTCACTATATTAAAAATAGTTGTCCAACAATACTTGTTCAGTTTAAAAAATCAAGAGATAATTTACCTTTTGTGTCTATTTTACCCTTGTTATTAAATACTATTTATCATCTAACACATTTCTCAAAGCATTAAATTTAATAAACTCAAAGGATAAAATAGTAATATTACCGTTATTATTTATTGTTTCTTAAGGGGCGTGCCAAATCAATAGTGGACAACTATTGTTGGACAGAGGGAGTATATAAAATTTACTAAAAGTAAATAATATGTCAAAATTTATAATTTTTAAAATATAATAAATTTGTTGCTAAGAGTTTTAATAATTGAACCCCTAAAATTTAATTTTAAATCTGACTCTTGATGATAGTCATGCGGAACTAACAAGATTACCTCTTAATTATATGGACTGTAATTCTAATGGTATTAGGCAGAAATAGTGCCATTATATTTGTATTGATGCATAATATTTAGGGATAATTTCAAATATATATGATAAAGTAATTAATTTATAATAAATGTAGTCATGCTTTTTCTTTATATAAAAAATAGTCAAAAGTCATAGAAAATATACATTGACTATACATTATGATACACTCAAAAAATTAAATTTAATTTACATATATATTAATTATACACTGACCATACATTATAATATACTCAAAAAGTTTCTTTTATACATGAAGTATATATTTGTCTATTCAATATCGACCAACTCAAAATCACCTCTAAACACTCTCAAATTTTAGATACGAAATCCTCTCGATATTTTGAGTCTTTTGATATATAATTGCTCGAAAAAATTTACGTTTGCAATACTTCAATTTTTATTTTTATTTTTAAAGGAGAAGAAGAGAAAGGTTGTCTGATAGAGGACATTCAACCAGGGATGAATGATTATCAAGTACATATTGCATGTTCTAAAAAGGCAATCAACTAACAGATTGCTTGACCAATTTTGTTTTGAAAAATGGAGGAATGATACAAGCAACCAATTTTGAAGAACTATTATGTGAATGGATAAGACTCAAATACCTAATAAAAACAATAAAAATTATGCAAAAATAAAGTCTTGAGGAAAGAAACATAGGATAGTAATGCTCATACAGTACTGTGAGTCATACACATAGCCTTGGGAAGAACTATTGTTGTTACATATATAGGCTAACATCTCATAGTCGTTAGTCTATATATGTATCAACAGTAGTTCTTTCCAAGACTTTGTGTATGACTCATAGAGCTCTATATAGAGTTAACATAGCTTTTGAGCGTCAATTTTTTATTGATTATTGAAATTCGTGTAATAATTTTATTTTTTGGACATAAATTTATTTACTAGAACGTCGGTTATTAAATTTGAAATAAATATATCACCTTCAATCGTATATACATGAAGTTAAGTTATGTAAGTGACCTCTCAATTTCAAACAAGATTTTTGCAACTTCAGACTCAAATGTCTAAAGTATCTGAAAAGCGGCTAAAATTAGATATAACTTAAAACGATGGTCACAAAATCGACTATTTGTGCACTTAACTTGTTATAAATTCTCCTATGATATGAGTGAATTTAGTTCTCGTCTTCTCTCTATCCTTTTTAATTATTTTTTTTGTCTTTTTCTTGATCCCTTATTTATAATAGTAAAATAATATTGATTTTTTTTATTGGGCAAACTACATATATCCCACTAGTTTAGGTCCTAATTACACATTTCCGATAGTTTCAAATATTACTTCCTCTACCATATTTCATGTTTAGGATACATGAGTTTGAATCCGCGAGATACATGTATCTACCGAATGGATAATTAATTCTGGAAATTTAAATTAATCAAATCCCTTAATATAAGGCGGAAATCAAGGAGCGTGTCTATCTTTAATTAATTTCATTTAATTACTATTTGAAATTGTCACTCCCCAAACTCAAGGGGCGCAACTGGCTCTTAATGCCAAAACTCAAGTCCGAGCTTTGCCGAACCATTTATTACTAGCGCATGGCAGCCACACGCAATCAAGAAAACAAACAAGTATATCTCGGCTTAAAATTAAGCCCTCGGCCGGCAAGGCCCCTGTTAACAGATCTATAAAAGAAACAGCTACTCCCAAGAGTTCATATAAAGAAATAGCCAACTAGCACA
>JAJONR010016113.1:0-10398 GCA_029582245.1 Solanum etuberosum
ATAAAAACCACAAAACTTTTTCTTATATTAAAACCCCCCCCCCCCCCCCAAAAAAAAAAAATAATCTGGTTGTCACGTGTACAAACCACTAATGTAAAAATAGAATTCGAAAGCTAAATACAAGTTTCATAGTCTTTGTTTCTCAAATAGAACAAAGAATAAAGTAAAGGAACAAGAGGGTCCGCCGGGATGACAATCAACTACCTTTCAAAATCCTTGATAAGCCTCGAAATCAGAAGAAGAAAGAAGAGATCACACAGGTTCGGGCTCAAAACCTACACAAATGTAGAAGCAAAGAGTGAGTATCAACAACACGGTACCCAACAAGCAACCTAATAAACAAGGCAACCTAGCTAGAATTCGACTACTCATTTTCATCTCAACTGAACCTCCTCAAACTACAATCTGCACAATAATCAGCCCAACCTAACAATTCTACAATAAACAGTTCACAAGGCTCAATATTCACAGTCCAAAGTCACAAGTCAACAACCAACACATATACGTAGTCAAACTCAATGTCAAGTAGATTGATTACACAAAACAAGTACATCAATCACAAGTAACAAGTAAGTCACACATAAACATAAAAATGCATCAAATGACAAAAATAAATCTCTTGCCGGAACCATTTCCCATCGGCACACTATCACTAGCCGGAATTATTTTCCATCGGCTTTATATTAAATCACTATTCGGAACCATTTTCCATCGGCTTTATATCAAATCAGTAGCCGGAATCATTTTCCATAGGCTTTATAACAATCACTAGCCAGAACCATTTCCCATTGGCTTATATAACAATCGTCGACAAAGAGCTTGACATCAAAACAATCACATGTCTCATCACGGTGTTCAACAATCAATGCACACAAGCAATACCCCACCACACAAAGAGACAACATGTCATGTAATTCAACTCCACACTCAAGCCATCAAGGCATTTCATTAAATCAATCAAATAGGGTCACAACAAGGCAATTCACAAATTGTCGTCATCATCATGAAGCCTTTTTATTTACCCCTTCTTTGTTTATTAACATTAATCAAGTGGAGCAATAAGACCCTTCACCTCATTTCCGATTACTCCCCAACACAGATACAATGAAGAGAAGTAGACAATTCTACTAGATTACAAAGCTTAAGAGATCACTTGCCTTAAATTAATCAATAGTCACTCCAAGAGTTGTGTCTTTTCCTTCCGAATAACTTCCAAGGCCACACAATATATAACAATCAAGTATTCACAATCACTCATCGGAAACAACAATTTCCACATAAATTATATATAGAAATGGGTCAATCAACTCAAAACTCTATTTCAAAAGGGAGGTTTGAATCCGGAAAACAATACTTGAAAATGATGTTTAAGGCTTTAGAAACTCATTAGTGAAAATCATTTCGAAAAAGGGATCAAAACCACTTCAAAATCACCATTTTATATCAAAACTGAAGTTCTTGCAAAACCTTGCCATTTTCCAAATCAAATCCCAAATTATGATGTTAGAATCCATAAATAGTCAAAGCGAAATGAAGGTTTAGGGTCATACAAGCTTACCCAAATGATTTAGCACAAAAAATCTTTCCAAAATCGCCACCAAGGGTTCCCCAAGCTCAAAAATGAAAAATGGAGTTTAAACCATGAAATTTACAGCTCAAAAACCACCTCTAATGTCACTTAAGCGAACCCCACGAAAACTAGGGGTCTCACTTTTACGAACCAGGCTCCGCTTAAGCGAACCCTTCAAAATTCTGGCATTTGCTTAAGCAATCGCACATTCGCTTAGGTGAAGCTTGCTTAAGCGGAAGGCCTATCGCAAAAGCGAGGAGTAGAGTACTCAGGCACCATAAAAACAGTCAATACTCAAAACAACGAAAGAACTCTCGGGATTCATTCGGAATCTCGTAAACACAAACCACATATGAAAATCATTTATACTCAACGTTTTGGGCTCAACGGAACTATCAAAATACGAGTCTGAGATCTTCTCGACCCGACAACCGTAAAAACTACAAGAAACTAACTCAATGCCTAAAAAGGCTAATACAAACTCGGGACCTCTCAAAAATCAACCAAGTCCTCACCTAGGCCTAAAATCATCCCCCAAAACCCACGGAACTCTCGAAAATTCTGATTCGAGCGTCCGAACCTCGAATGTTGACCAAAGTCAACCCAAAGGCTAAATTCCACAATTTCACAACTTAAGACCTCAAATCCTCAAAAAGACTCAGAATATGAAACCGACAACTCTCATTGCTCAGATTCCATATTTCGGGACTGATGAAATCAACGAAATTCCATTCCAACACTCAAAAATCCAAATGACACTGAAAACACTATCTTAACAAGTTAGCCTTTTAAACTCAAAACTTACCAAATTCTCAACTTTTAACTCAAAGTTCAAAACCAACTTTTCAACTCAATCATAAAAGACTCAGGGTCGATATCAGGACGGAAAAAAATGGTAAATTCATGAAACTTTCTAAAAATGACCGTCCGGGTCATTACATTATCCACCACTAAAAACCATGTTCGTCCTCAAACATAAAGCAAAAAAAGTACCTAGAGCTTTGAAAAGATGAGGATATCTGGCACGCATATCTCACTATGTTTTCCAAGTCGCCTCAACGACTGGTAATAATCCTTTTTTAAAGAAGGGTTAATTGGTAATTTAACCAACAATAATAATTATTAAGAGTATTAAAATGAAGAGGCCAAACCTATTTTTTTCTGATCTGTCTTGCTTCAGTTACAAAGAAATATAGTATTAGGGCAGAATTTTTTTTTTGTTTCTTTCTTTTGGGGGGAAAAGAAGCGACCTCACTGAGGATTTCACAAACGTGAGTAGGAAGCTATTACAGCAGATTTTCATAAACAAGTATTTAGAATTACAATATGTATACATGGTCATATACGGCAGAAACTATAGTAGATTTTGCACATCCATTCTTTATACCCTTACTGTGATGCTTTAGTACCTGATGTGTAATATTGATGGCTGAATAACGAACCAGTGAGGAATATGAACGAAGAATTCATCGAATATTTGACTATTATGACTTATTAATTTGATGAATAACCTAGTATGCGTGAAAAATCTTTACCATGAAGTATTGAATTGGAGTGAAGTATCTTGATAGTGCTTATGGGTAACTGAAATCAAGAATGATTATGTAATTTTTATAAAGCTTATAAATTTGATTATGGGAATTGAATTATCAAGTGACAACCAAGTATAAGATTTGCACTAATAAAAGTTTCGAGTTTCAGCCATTCTCTTTTAGCTACCGAATATAAAGACACTTTACGTTAATTGATATTCTTGGAGTATGAGCACTAATTTATATAAAATCATAATTTAATAATATGGTGGGACACTGACATTGTTAATTTCCCCTTATATTCATGGCCTAAGGTGTGATACATTAAGATTTAGCTTTAAGCTTAAAGATTAGGGATAATAAGACTTGACCCCAACTAGCATATTTGATATCGTTCATCAATATTTTGCATAGATTGAGGCAAGTGAGGGATATTGTGGTTGGTTTTCTATGCGTGCAAGGTTGGGGAACTTGTCATTAGCGAGATAAGTGAGATTTTAAGCTTTAGTGCTTGCTTTTTAAACCTACTTTAAAAATATGTTTTATCTGTCTTGGTCTAAGTGTTGGGACAAACATGTGCTTGACAGAATACTAAATATTCTTTTATAAGTTATATGTGGTGTGATATTGAATATCCTTCTTCATTATCGTGATATAGTTACTAGGAACATACATAGGTGTCGTAATATGTTAGAGGCATACCTATGCTACCATAATATGTTAGAAGCCTTGTACCTGTCGTAGTATACTTTGAGGCATTACATATGTTGCCGTGAACTTGTCGGGGTGCTAGGCCGATCTCCTACACTGTCGTTTATGACAAGCTTTGAGTGTAGATCGAGTTTGAGACATTTAGTGTCTTTTTTTGAACATTTGTTTGGACTTGTTGATAATTATATTACAAAATATATTCTTGTGCTTATCATTATATGTTTGTTGTGTAGATGTATTTTTTAACACTTGTTTCAGGGGTATTAAAATAGCGAATCGAGGATCTTACTGGGTTATATTCATATATAGCTTATTCCTTACATGCATGTCTATGCAGATACCATTGCAGGTGGTGAGACTAGTGGTTGACGAGATTGTTCGTGTGGATTCTATTGTTGAGGTGAGCCTTCGCATAGTTCATGGAGGCTCTTGTTTCAGCTTTATTTATTTATAGCTTATATCTTCTTTTGTTCTCGGGGTTTGCATTCCCAATAGTTGAACTCATGTAACTCTAATAGATGATCCATGGTCTTGTTGTGTGATTTGGGCTAGGAAAATATTATTTAAGTGACTGTTTCTTTTTATATAAATCAATATATGATTTTAGTTGGATATTGATTTCGTTTTAATGAGTATTGATGAGTTTTGGAGTTGCACACGTTTTATCTTTGTGCTTAAATGAGTTGGTAAGAGTATGGATATTTGGTACGCCCAACAAGTGGTGTTAACGGGTGCCAGTCACATCTAGGGGATATTTCGGGATGTGACAAAGTTGGTATCAGAGCCTAGGCTTTAAGTCTCGGGTCATGGAGTAGTGTTTAGTAGAGTCTTGTTCATGGGTATGTAGGCGCCCATACTTATGACATTGAGGCTACCAAACATTTATGATGTTTTCTCTTTTTCATTTCTTGTTCATGCGCTGAGTTAAATCAAGTCTAACCCTTGAATATTATTTCACAAATGGCTAAGAAACGTGGTTCTTCCTCTGTTGTTCGATCTAATGCATATGTTGAACGTGGTACAGGACTTGGTATTACCCCCAGTGATAGTCAGGCAGGTCTCATCCTACTAGGGCTAGGACTAGGGCAAATGCCACTCCTCAGCCTGAAGATGTGAATAGAGATCAACCCCGAGTTGTTCTGGAGGAGTGAGTACAGGAACAGGTGGTTCGGGATGCTCTATCAACAGGGCCAACTGTTGTGCCCACTGTTGCTTTGCCAGCTGATGTCGTGATGAGATTATTGAATGTGTTGGAGGTATTAGTGCCTAATCAGGGTGGAATCCAAGTACACAGACTACTCCACAAATGCAAGAACAAGTTCAGTTGAATGTTGCGGCTACTCAGATACCTCATTTGGATCCTCAATCGGGTTCTCATCTAGTTGCAGCTACAGGGAAACCCAAGGATCTTAAGAAAGTCTTGAACCCAGTCTTGTTTGAATTTGGAGAACTACAAGAGGCTACTTTCTCTATAAATACAAAATCAAAAAAATCGAGAAGAGTCTACCCAAAGAGTCTCGTCCGGGAGTCAACTAATACATTGAGAGAACATGTTTCTAATTAAAATGTCTTTACTGTTCTTGAGTTGTATTAGTTATATTCTTCTTGTCCGAAATAAGATCTTGATTACTTTCTTAGATGATTGTATTATGTGTTTTTTTGTATTGTAAAGGAACTTCTTTGACTCAGTAGAGTCATTGAGGAGTGACGAAAAAGAGCCAATAATTAGGAGAATTGTTGAGGATAGAAGTGGGAATGGTGGGACAATTCTTATGTGAACAAGGGCAGTTATAACCTTAAATAGCTCGAGTTTAGTGAAGAATTTTTGGGCAATTCTACGAGAGGCAGTTTATGAGTTTTTCTTCCTTGAATAAGGAGTTTTTCACGAGAAAATACTTGTGTTAATTTACTTATCGGTATTTTACCTTCTTGCATAATTAGTCAAAGAACCTGGTTCTTTGAGATAGTAGGTCGCAGTCAATATGATTCAATTGATCTAGAGAATTGAACATACTTCTTATGATTTACTGGATAATTTTCATGATGACAATGAGAGACTATATTTTCCTAATAAATAAATGTATAGCAAAGTAGTCTCATGGTACGCTAGTCGCACAATCTATTTTATCCTCTATGAAAGGATGCAAGGGAATTCAACGGACCGTATGTTTTCTTTAATTAGTTTGGTGATGCTTGAGCAGTCCCATATACGTGATTGAGCTATGTTGATAAATGCAATCGGATCCACCTATAAGGGATGCTAGGGTTAGCTTTATATAGAAAACGCTCTGCATCATTTGAACATTTTTAGGTTGTGCGAACAAGGAAATTCATCCGCTTTGCTAGAATCCCGCACGAGCGATGACACAAGCTAAGTAGTACTCTGCTACAGATTGGCTTCCACTAAAGAGAAATATATTCGTAAGTTTTATTTACAATTAAATACTACAACAGTTCTTGATATTTCTCTCATCTTTATTTAGATTAGAAGTATTACGTATCTTATACCTATTCCTCCCGTATTAGTACAAAGTCTTGTCAAAAAACCATAAATTCATGTTGATTAAGGATGACATTTAACCTGTCAAATCTTTGATTGTGTGCTTCAATTAGTATTATTGGAAGAACTTATATTTGAGAAAGTCGGATTGAAGTTAATTAACAGAAAAAGGGGTTAATGTAACTTATAAAATGATTGGTATTAGAGTAGAAATAAAACAACAAATGGCAAGCATAGAATGATAGAAAAACACTTTATTTTACATCAACTGGCATTAACATAGAATAACAATTGAAACTATAATTAAATTTCACGTGCCACATATAATGACCGTGTAAACTTAAAGACTATTTGTTCTAAATATCGTTACTTAATTAATTCCATATACAACACTGGATAGATTATTTTTATGTTATCACTGGGTATGTTGTTGTTGTAATAGTATCAAGTGGACGAGGACAAGTAATTTATATAATTATTATATAACATGTAAGCGAAATAGACGTTGTATGTGGTTAATTAATTAGGGTTTTCGAGATGAATATTGTTTCCAAGAAGAGCACTGAAAATTTGAGCAAGTTCCATGCCATGACTTCGTACATTCACCTCCTTCACCATCACAACACTTGCACTCCAAACCAATCGTTGAAAACATCTTCGAATAATCACCTATATATTTAATTATATAAAATAAGAAATAATCATTATTAATTAACATATAAATTAATTCCAAGACAAAAGAAAAGCAATAAATGTTGCAAATGAAAAATTAAAATAGTGAGTGCTGACTTGTAGGATGTGGAAGAAATACATGGTTAGCTTCAAGACTTGAAGTGGTCATCATCATTACTAGTACAAGAAGAACAAAGAACATAAAATGTTTTGAAATGCCCATCATGAAGAGATGTTGTTAAGAGAGCACTCTGGAATTACAAATTGATACTAAATTATGCTGTTATTTATATGCACTAGTATACGTATCCGTGCAATACACGAACAATATTAAAATACTCCCTCCGTCCATTTTTATTTGTTATGTTGTGTTTTTCAAAAGTTAATTTGACTAATTTTCAAAGTTAAATTTGATTACATTAATTTGATATATTAAACATAGATATTCAAAAACTTACTATAATTTGCAGTTTTTTGCATATCAATATGATGAAAAAATACATCGTAAAATGTTAATCAAAGGTTTTATAATTTGAGTTGGGCTACTAGAAGGAAACAAAATAGTAAGAGCGGGCATCGCGGGTTAAATCCTATTAATACGCACAAGTGGGGCAGCATCATTAGACTAATCAACTTCCAATCTTAGAATTTGCACATATATCTCTTTACGTGAAAGAAGGATCATAATCAACATACATATACATACAGTTGATGAGTGGCACATAAGCTAGCATGCAAATTATGCCATGCATGATGGTTCAAATATATTGAATGCAAACTATATATTGTGCAAATTGGATAGAAGTAAATTTACTTTCTTATATAAAAATCTGGCTAAATACAAAGTTAGTCTCGTGGATATCCCATTTGGAAACTGAAATAAAATCATGTTCTAATTGAACACCTCAAATTTTAATAAAATATTCTAACTAGACATTTTCCATTCAAGTATATTTAGAAGAAAAAAGTGTGTTTGGCTTCATTCGTCTGTTAAAAGTTAAGTTAACCACATAAAATATATCATCTTCTTTAATTATTTATATGTTTATATAAATTATGACTAAGTTTTATTTGTAGGTCAAAAAATTGGGGTGCAAGCCGACTCAAGTTGAGATCTTTCGAACAATCCACGTAAAAAAAATAAAAAATGTAACACCCCGGAAATTTTTTGAACTAAGACTTGAACCCTTCTTCGTTGTGAGTAGGATTTTACCAAGGAATTTAAAATTTTCTTAAGTTTTAAGGTCGCTAGATGAAGCACCTTGAGTTCTAAAAAGAACTAAAGAGAATTCCTTCAAGTCAATCCTAGGTTCTTCTAAGTTTTGGGTCAACTTCAAATGACAATAACTTTTAGCACAGGACGAGTTAGGAGGCCCATAAGATATCAAATGAAAGATCTCTGAGTCCTCTTTTCAACGCTAATAAGTTTGCTAACTTTCGAGCTCATATGAGGGAGATATGCCCTTTTGAAGTCAGGCTGTCCATTTAAGGAAAGTTACCCTAAAATATGAGGGGTATTTTGGTCTTTTCCTTATCCAATCAGATTAAAACGAAAAATGGTAATATTTAGGGGTCTAAACTGATTTGGTTCAGTTTTCACAAATCCTAATCACGCTTAGGGTTTTAGAAGAAAGTTCAAGAAGAGAAAAGAGGAGAAAAAGTTCAAAGTTTCAAGCGTTCGTTCAAGAAATTCAAGATTTCGCCAAGAACCTAGTTCTTTGAGGTATGTAAGTTTCTCATAGTGTTGGGTTCGTTCACCCACACGCCATTCATGTTATTTTCAGCGAAGTTTCATTTTTGAAGTTGAAGAATTTGAGATCTTGATTTGTTTCTTGAAAGTATTGTTTCCGTTCTTGAATTAGGATGGGTTTGATGAGTTCTTGAGATAAAATTTAGTGAATTGAGTGTGCTTTGGAGTATATTATTGTGTACATAAGTTGAGTATTCGAATCTAAGTGATTGAAAAAGAAACCATTCGATTCTAGGTGAATTAGGGTGAAAAAATGAGTAAGAAAAGATAGGCAGAAAATAAGGTACCAGGTCCGTGTCGCGGACCTGTTCCTCAAAAGTGAAATTTCCCTCTCTGCGTCGTGGAGAGAATGCGGACTCCACTGTTTCAAAAATTATTTCGCGACCAAACATTATAATTCATCTCCGCGTCGTGGACTTGCTCCCCAGATAGTGTTTTTTAACTGTTTCTCATTATTAACTATCTAAAACTCATTTAATCATCACGATATCCTTCCTATCATAATTCAAATTCAAGGTAGAGTTAAGAGTCAAGTCTTGAGAGTTCTTTCGAGTCTTTTGAGAAAGTCCCTTTGAGTCTTTTGAGGAGTCTTCTACAATTTCTAATAACTTGTTTCAAGACTCAAGTAAGTGAGCATGAGAGTGAGGAGAATGTATTCATGAGTCTACACTATCATCGAGATTCTTCATATCATGAATCATAACTCTTGAATTCATAATTCAAATTTAAGAAAGAGTTAAGAGTAGAGTTCAAGAAAGTTTTTGAGTTCAATTGTGAATCCTTTGAGTCAACTATCAATTTGAGCTAAGCTTTGAGGAAGTAAGTATGAGAATGAGAAGAGTCGTATACATGAGTTCCATATTGTTATGTATACCCTTGAGTCGAGTTGTTCATGTCCATAATTTCGCTTGAACTCCATAAATTGAGTATCTTTGAGAAGAGTAGTATCTTCAAGTTCTAAGTTCTTGAGTATTGAGTTCCTAATCCTTTGAAATTATATTCCTAGTCATGGGACTACTACATGTTACCCATGAAGGTCCTTGAGTTGAGTAGTTAATTCCCATAATTCCGCATGAACCCTATGAGTCGAGCAGTCTTGAGATGATGAGAAGTTTCATTGAGTCCTTGAGTTGAGTAGTTCATGCCCATAATTCTGCATGAACCCTATGAGTCGAGCAGTCTTGAGATGATGAGAAGTATCATTGAGTCCTTGAGTTGAGTAGTTCATGCCCATAATTCCGCATGAAGCCTATTTTGAGAAGTCTTTTACAATCGCTTTAAACTTATTTTAAGACTTGAGCACTTGAGTTTGAGGAATAGTAGAGTCAAGTTTCATTTTCTTTAAAATGATCTATGGAAACTAAGTATTCCCAAGAGTAAATGTTTTTACATTTAAGATGAGAGGAAACACCAATTTTCTAAAAGGTTTTGAGCAGTTTTGAGTACCATCTCTTTTAAGAGAAAGATTTTTGAGTAATAATCTCAAACCACATAAAGAGTTATGTTTTTAAAAACATATGAGCTAGTATATTTTGGGAGTAGTATTGAGCACCGATATGGGGGAGAGTTCATACAACTCACAACCCCCATAAACCATGTAGCCAACGTGGGTAGAAAGAGTCATACTTTTTAGATGATTCCTTAATGCTTTTTAGCATAGACT
>JAJONR010016115.1:0-11996 GCA_029582245.1 Solanum etuberosum
CGGTTTCCGGGTCACCGTGGAGGCAGTCACTAATGCTTGCATTAGGGTAGGCTGGCTACATTGCCCTTCCTCGGAACTTGCTAATGCGCTTTGTACACTGCCCCCCCACCACCACACGCACACACACAACCACCAAACCACCTCCTTTTTTGTTTTTATACTTCTGACGAAAGATTGAGAAATAACAAAACATTAAGGATATGCTGAAAATTTGTAGCTTTGTGTCATTTAGGAAAGCAAATTCAAGTTAAAATTTTAGGTGGCTTTTACTTTGCATAGTGAAGAGTACAACTTTTGTCCCTGTTGGAGGGAAGTTGTTGAAAAATTAATGTTGTTGGTATCCATAACCGTTGGTCTAAGGAGCTATTTAGTCTCCCAACTTATATAAGAAGCTTGTAGGGAGTATGTATGATGAGAAAAATAAAAAACTAACTCAAAATTACATATGCCAGATTTGTCGAGTTTGAGGTATGAATTTTTTTTGTTGTCACTTAAAATGAAAAATAGAAATGCCAGTGGTTCTAGGCTTTCATGGATAAGCCAGCAGTCTTGCTCCCAGTCACAAATTAATTGGGGCTGGATTTCTGAGTTTCCTGTATTCATCCTGCTTTGTTTGGTTACAGTTTCTTTCAATACTAGATAGTTGTCACTTAAGGAGAACCACAGATTCTTTTAGTCTCACACTTATCCTTGTTTATCCCTGCACTGACATACAAATATTTCACCAGACTAAGAAAAAGCACATTACAAACACTGGACCTACTGTAAGAAAAAGCACATGGCAAACAATTAAGTTTTAATCTCAAGTAGTAGGTATTGTGTATATAAAATTTGTGCTAAGTTCACATTGATTCTTGAGATTGTAGGTTTTCTGATACAGGTTACTTTCATTTGATTTTAGGTTACATGTTCATTTTTAGTGTCTTCAATCATCATGCTACACATATTAACTGATGCATATGGAGGTCTATGAAGCACATGGATCAAGACCAACCTTCTCGTAGTTTATCCTCTATATGTGCTACTTGCAGTCTCTGTCGAATTTGATCATTCTAATCTGCCTAATATTGTATGCCCATACATCCATCTTAACATCCACATTTTAATGGCATTCATCCTTTGGATGTGTTGGGCCTTGAATGCCTGACATTTAGTCCTATTTAATATTGCTAGTCTTACATCTGATATGTAGAGTGTGCCTATCACTTTGTTAGGTATCTTCATGTTACAGAACACTCCTCCTTTTCAGCCATCTTATCTTACTTTTGTGCGTTGCATCTTCATTTCATGTCATCCGCTAAAAAATATTGAGTCTGAATATTTGAAAATGAGCCATCTTATGCACAAATTCCCAGATTTCTCCAAGTCATCCTCTTTTTGTTTTTCGATTAGTGCAATTGTCAATTCTCTGGCCAGAAAGCAATACATGGTTGATATGCCAAATTACTCACACACGTAATATTGTGTTGTTAGTTAAAGAGGGCTCTAGTGTGGTAACAAGTAACAACTGATAAATTTATTTATTCAGTTTGGACACCTTAGAGTGCATTGAGGAAAATTAAACTGTCTGCTGAATCTTATAGCATAATTGAAGGCTTGAATGCAGTAGGTTGTTAAAGGGATGCTGCGCTCACCTAGAGGATAGTGGCTAATATTGGTTACTGAACTGTGTTGCCGTAACAAATGCTTAAACATAAGCTTTCCTATCTTCTTCTAGTTCCCTCATATCATGGATTTATCTTTGTAATATATAGAATATTTTCAGCGATTAATTTTTGGTTCTTATGCATTAAGCAATTATGAACACAGTGATTTTGTTTTGTATTGGATGATAATTAAAGAGTTGTTTTGTGTATACATATGACTTTTTCTTGGTGAGAGAACCTAGCATGCGATACATGGTGGTATCTTCTACTTGACAGTACAGAAGAAAGATGATATTATGTGTATACAATGGTGATGAGATCACTTAGTTTTATGTGGTCATGACAGGCTTCTTACCTCCAAAATCTTTTCACATTTGTCCCTTTTGCAGGTCGTACCCAACACACGGAGCAGAAGTCAGATGGGTGAGACGACTGATGGTGGTCTATATGAAATTTTCCAACAGGACTATGGACCTGTTGGTTCTCCTGGTTTTGAAGCTGCTCGTGAGAACTTCATTGTAAGCAGTGCAGGTTATGCAGTTGCTAGCTTGTTGCTTCAACCTAAGGATAGACATAACGGGAACCTTCTGATTGACAGGTAATTACCTCTGTCCTCTGTCATAGTACCATTGGCTGCGAAGTTACACTCTAAGGGGCCGTTAGGTGTGATGGATAAGGAAAAAATAATCATGGGATAAGTTTTTAATACCCTCAATTTTTTGTTTGGTTGCAAAGTGTGGGATAACTTGTCCAAGGATTAATAATTATGACTGGGATAAGTTATCCGTACTTGTGTGTGTATAACTAATCCCGGGGTAAAAATGTAAAATAACAAAAATACCTCCTTAAATCCTCTTTTATTTACATACATGTAAATTCAAATAATTTTTAATACCATTTATAATAACATTCACAACCTTCACTACTCGTTATTTTTATGATTATATATTTTTCCATTAAAAAATTAAACTATACTAATATAATTTTTATTTCTAAATATATTATACGTTGAATTTATTTGACTAATCTTATGTTTATTTATATTTTTATTTCTCTTAAAATGTTCACTTCACTATTGAATTACATATTTTTAATTAAATAGTTTTTTAATCACTTGAAAATTTATATTTTATATATCAATTTAAATGAAGATAACTTTAATATTTTACAATATATGAGTGATATTTGCTTAAATGAAATAAAATCTCTTTTACTGTAACAAACTTAAGATGAATGTTTCATTTTAAAGCTAAATAAGATGGATGTTTTATATTTAAAAACACACGGCATAATTATGAGAATGCACACACAAAAATATTTAAGCTAAATAAGATGAAAATTTTATTTTTAAGAGTGAATAACTAAAGCTTGCAATGAAAGTATAAAAACTAATAAAATGGAGGGTATTTTGTAAACAAACAACTTATCCTTAGAAATTATGCCATGCTTATTATTTGAATATGACAAACCAAACAACCAATAAAAAATAATCTCAGCATAACTAATTTCATCATAACTTATCCCAACATAACTTATCCCAACATAACTAATCTCAACATAACTTGTCCTCAAACCAAACAACCCCTATGTCAAGTTTGGTGTTACTTAAGATGCAGAAAGCCTCTAAAATATCGTCATGCATGGTAAAAATGTTCTAAAACAACAGTTCACATGCATGAGCTAAGTGGAGATAAATATGCTCAACAAAGTATACCTGCCTTTACATGTGTCATATTTTCTCAAAATAATTCTTATATGTTTTTTCTGAAAATTGGTAATGTTGTATTCCTCAGTATTAAGGGTATGTTGGAAACCTCCAAAAAGAAAAGGAAATACTTGCAAAGCTCCTAATAGAACTACAAGTTGCTCAGTATCTTCTATATCTTGTTCTTTATACCAACAATAAAAAGATTCAATGCAATTCCATGTGACTTACTTAATGGAATTAGATATATCTTTAAAAATCTACCATCTCTCTCTTTCCATACTGTCCACCATATACATGATGGAATTATCCTCCACCATTTCAACTGGATCTTTGCTTCCACCCCTTTTGATCCAACAACTAAGCAGACCTGCTGTGTGTTCAGGTGTAGTCCATTTAGTTTCTGTGAGGTTGAGAAAAATTGCCCAAAGCTGGGAAGTGAACTTGCAATGGAGGAAGAGGTGGCTGATTATTTCTGTTGTATTTTTGCAAAGAAAGTACCTCGGAACTAATGGCAGTCCCTTCTTCTGTAGAACTTCCTAGCTTTCCTAACTACCAACCATGTGAAGCATCTAACTTTAGTAGGGGCCATTCTCTTCCAAATGGAGTTTCATGGAAAGAGGGAGCTCTCAGGATGATTGGTGAAGTCTCTTTTGTATGTTACTGAGAAGATTCGTGATGCTTCTAGCATATTTTATCAGTTTTAGGTGTGAGCCCCTTGAAGTCTTCCAATTCTTTAAGCATCATTGCCACTCTCCAACATTCACTTCGGCCTCAAGATTGTTGCAGTGTGAAAAGATCTAGAAAGGACTCTATCAGTGAAGATTGACCCTTCCAAATATCTTTCCAAATTTGGATTCTTTTACCATTTTCAACCTTATGGTAGAGATTAATTTCAAGCTTTGACCACAGAGCTCCAATGGATTTCCCTACCCCAACTCCAAAAGTGTTTGTTACATTGTTGGTGCATCAGGGGTTGTTTCACCAAACTTGCATTTTATTGCCTCCCTCCTTAGATCATGCTCCTCCTGACTATATCTCCCTAGCACTTCATCAATAGGCTATTGTTACGAATCTCTAAGTTTCTGATGCCGAAACCACCCTTCTGAAGTTCAGCTCATTTGTGTAGTCTTTCAGTTCTCCAAGGTGTATCCCCTGCCAACTTTGCTGCCTTGCCATAGAAAATCACTTATCAGTTTATTCAATTTCTTTGCAACGTTCCTAGGTAAAGGGAAGAGAGACATTACATAGGCGGGGAGTGAGTCTAAGATAGACCTAATCAGAGTTAGCCTACCTCCAAGAGATAGATATTGAGCTTTCCATCTAGGTTTTTTTTTTTTCCAAGTCTTTTCCACTATGCCATCCCAGATTTCCATGGCCACGTGCTTGCTTCCCAGTGGCATGCCAAGGTATGTTGGTGGCATTTTATCAACTCTGCATCCGAGGATAGTAGCCAAATCCTGTATATGAGGGACCTCCCGGATGGGGAAAAGGCTGTTTTCCCCCCAATTTACCCTCAATCCTGATAAGGTTTCAAAAATTGATAGCAACATCCTGATATATCTGATTTGATCATACTTGGGCTCACAAAAAATCACTATGTCATCTGCATAGAGTAAATGACAAATCTCCTTAATTTCACTCCTGTCGCCAATTTGGAAGCCTCTGAGCCATCTGTTTTGGATTGCAATTCTCACCATACTGTCAAAGCCTTCCATGATCATTATGAGTAGAAAAGGAGATAATGGGTCACCCTGCATTAAGTGGGAAAAAAACTAACAGGTTCTCCATATTAAAGGACAGTGAAACTGATAGTATTTATACAAATCAATCCAGCTGATTCATTTGTCACCAAAACCCTTTTGCTTGAGTATGTTCAATTGGAACTTTTGATTTACATGATCAAAGGCCTTCTCAATATCTTGCACATAACTCCAGGGTCCTTACCTCTCAACCTTGAATCCACACATTCATTGGCTATAAGTTCCACATCCATAATCTGCCCCTCTTTGATAAAGGCCATCTGTTGTTTGTTAATCAACTTGTGAACCACCTTTTCCAACCTTTTTGCAACCAACTTTGCAATGATTATGTATGCTCCCCCTATTAAACTTATAGGTCTGAAGTCATTCAGTTCAGAAGATCCTATTTCTTAGGAATAAGAGCAATGTAGGTGCCTAGGTGGCATTGAAGCCTTTCTCAAGTACATGGTTGGTGTGAAAGTATTGGACAATGTTCTTGATGTCTTTCTTCAAAAGATCCCAGAAGGTGTGATAGAAGCTCATTGATAAATCTTCAGGACCATGTGCTGTCTCCATGCCACAAAGTCTGATGCATTCCGATATTTCTTCCTCAAATTCTTCTTGTAACCAAATCTGCATTTTGTGGGAGATGACTGAAGCCTCATGGAACTGAAGGTCAGGCCTCCAGTTGTCAGTTCCATATACAGCTTTTTATAGACTTTCTGGATTGCCTCCTTAATAACTCCTGAGTCAAAAATTGTACTTCCATCTACTTCCAGGGAGTCTATTGAGTTGAACCTTTTGTGAGCTGTTGCCATTCTATGGAAGTATTTGGTATTCTTGTCAACATTATTCAACCATTGTGTTCTGGACCTTTGTTTCCAGGCTCTCTCCTCATTTTTAACAACTTCCTCAAAATCCATGGCTAAATTGGATTTTTACTAAAGGTCAACCTCGGTTAGAGGTCTTTGGAATGTAAGATGAGAATATCTTCCTTTCTGAGTTTTCAATTCCCCTGTTATTGTTACTCCATTTTTTCAGTTTCCCTTTTAGCATCTTCAGTTTTTCAGCAAATCTATGACCAGGCCTGCATTCTTTAAACAAGACAAAGGTTCTCTAAACTTTTGCAAAAAAATCACAAAACGAAATTCCCAAGGCACAAGTTATCCCTTATAAGACATAACTTATTCATACAAACTTATGCTGAATTGCTGATAGAGGCTAAGTTCTCTAAACCTTTGCTCGACAAGGCAAAGATTCTCTAAACTTTTGAAAAACAAATCACAAGACACAAGCTATGCCTTACAAAGCATAACTTATTCATGCGAGCTTATGCTGATAGAGGTTAAGTTCTCTAAATCTTTGTCATACCAGGCTAAAGTTTTTTAAACTTTTGCCTTGCGAAATTAGGTCATAGTTAAGGGTACTTTGGCCAATATTTTTTCATAAAATGAGAAACAAATTCAAAAATTAAAGACCAACGGTTTGAGGGATAAAATTTAAAGACCACCTCGAAATAGGTGCAATCCGTGCACAAAGTTGGTGAAAGGGTAAGAGCCCGTTTGGATTGGCTTTAAATAAAGTAGCTTCTAAGTCAAAAATAAAAAGTCAAACTAAAATGACGTTTAAGTCAAAAAATAAAAAGTAGGGGGAGGCGTACTTTTGATTTTTAACTTATTTTAAGTCATTTTAAACTTATTTTTAACCTTGCCGTTACTTCCTAACTTATTTTAAGTCATTTTTGACTTATTTTAAGTTATTTTTATATTTGCCAAACACTTCCAGTAGTTAAACTTAAAAGTAGATTTGACCAACTTTTAAGCCAATCCAAACACCCTCTTAAGTAAACAAAGTGGGCTTTCGTTTAGGACCTTTGGACCAGTCCCACTGTTCAAATTAAATTCTGGGCCCTTTTCATTTAAACAAGGGAAAATTAAATAAAATGACCCTTCAGTCATTGTTATAACAAAAAATGGTCTAATTATTACTCCCTCCGCCCCATTTTGTGTGACACCCTTTGACTTGACACGGTGTTTAATAAAGAAAGGAAGACTTTTGAAACTTGTGGTCTAAACCAATCCTTAGATATTTGTGTGGCTGGGATTTCATTAGGGGTATAAGACGAATTTTAAAGCGAAATTGTTTCTAATTATAGTAAGGTGAGATTCTTTTCGGGGCAGACTCAAAAGGAAAGGGTGACACATAAAATGGGACAGAGGGAGTACTTTATTAATAGATATAACCATGTAATCTTATTTTCCTCTTTGTTTTCTGCATCATTCTTCTCTGTTTTCTCATTTTCTCCATTGTTTTCCTTTGTTCTTTGTTTAATTTCTTTTACGTCTTTCTTGGTAATTTCATTATAAAGTTGCGACTTAAACAATACTTACAGCAAAACAAGAAGAACAAACAAGAATCAATTTTGAGCAAAACCCCCATTTATCGTTCTTGTCCAACACTGTCCTAAATTTTAAAATTTGACTTACCGGAAATGTGAATCGTTTCGAGTGAGTAGTATATCAAAAGAATTGAAACATTGACAGAAACTCATATATAAAATTTGAACTGTTTAGAGGAAGATTTGAGTTGATGTCCATTGTAATCTGCCATTGAAGAGCTTTGAAGCTTTAATTTTTAAATTTGACCTGAATGTGAATTGTTTTGAGTGAATAATATTCAAAAAACTCAAAACATCGAGAGGAACTCATATCTAAAATTTTGGAATGTTTAGAGGAGATTTGAGTTGTCAAAATTGAAAAAAACATCCAATTTTTTGAGGAAGATGAACTCGTACATTGTATAAATATTATACAGCAGTATATATGGATGTATATACATCTCTTAAACATCATCATATCAATGGGTTGGATTTCAAAGTGGGCGACTTCAATTTTAAAATTAAATAATATTTGTGGCCCATCATAATAAGTCATGTGGCTTTTTTAAATAGGAAAAGACCATCAAGTTTAGGGTGTTAGTTTGAGGGGTTATCCTTGAGCAAAAATAAAATAAAATAGGTTGGGGGTATTTTTAGACCAATAGTTGGACGGAGGGTATCTGTGAACCATTTTCCATACGTTAGGGGTACTTTTGTCCCTCATCCGTAGTTCTGTTATATTTGTTCTCGTCCTTTAAAGCCTCTAGAGATATCTGAAAATGGAGGGTTTTAAGTTTCATGCTATTGATAAGATAGGCAATAACTAGAATGGGATCTTGGTAGATTCATGGTAAACATTACAGATTTTGCCACTTCAAACAAATGCCGATTTTTTCTTTTAGCAACTCCACTTTGTGCACTAGTATTGTGACAACTAGTATGATGGATGATCTCATTGAATTTCACATAAACACCAAATCTTTTATCCATGTATCATGTGTCATTGTTAGTTTGCAAGATTTTTATCTTAACATCAAATTGAGTACAAATTATCTTATGAAATGACAGAAGACCTCACTTTTGGCGATTAGCAGATACACCCCAAGTCATCCTAGTGCAACAATCAATAAAAGTAACAAACCATCTATTTTCAAGCAAAATATCATTATGAGTAGGATCCCCATACTTCAAAATGAATAATTGTAAAAGTACTACTACTTTTATTATCACTCAAAGAGCAAGAGTTTCTAATATGCTTGAAATAGACATTGGTCCTAACTCAACCCCAGAAAATAGCTCATGAGGTGGGGATTGCCCAAGACCAAGAAACTTACATCCCACTAATGTGAGACAATTAACACCCCCTTGCATGCCCAAGTCTTCAAACTGACAACAAAATGTGGGGGCTCAACATTGGAAACCAAGAATTGGGATGGATCTTACTTTGATGATTTTTAGAAGAAAGACTTCTGCTATTTCTGTTATCTTTTTTTGGAATCAATAAATCATTGATAAGTAGCTTTGCTGGGACTTTATGGTTCTTGTATTTTTGTGTATCTTACATCCCATGGGAAGGAATTTTTATACAATGAATCCTATAACTAATTAGAAAAAGACAAAAGATTACAATCAAAGGGAATATTCTATTCCTGTAACTACGTTAGAAAAATAAAGTCTTCTAGAATCATGCTAATTAATTAACACAATCAATAGTTTCCTCACTATGCATTCTAGCTTACATGTCAGTGATGTGTCCAAAAGTCTGGTTCTATTTTGGATATTATTTGAAAATTTGTATGAAGGTTGTGATTAAGAAAGCATAGGAACTCAAAACATTTGTCTACTGTAAGATTGCTGATACACATTTGTTGATGATTTAAGATAATGTGCAATATCCAACCAACAGGCAACTATTGTGCTTGGAAGTTATAAATTATATACTAAAGATTTGGCAATATACTTGCCTTTGCTGTGCGATATTTGCATTTTGCAATGTCTACTAGGAGACTCACGTGAAACATTATGCGTCATTAGGCAAGCTCAACTAGCCTTGTATTTTATATATCTTGATGGTTAATGGTGTCTCTAACTTGCTTTGATTGTTGAATAAACCTGTTTTTAAATGAGTCTATTAACAAACCAAAGACCAAATAATGTGAATTAATTTCACTTCATAGCTGTACAATCCTCTTTTCTGAAGGCATAATACTTTGATAGATACCTTTACTTGGCCTCAACTGGCAACTAAATGCTCCAACTTTAAGAATGCACATCTAGGCACCTCAACTCGTCCCGACTGTGTCTAGTGGACTCCCAACACTGATGCAACACATAAATTTTGGAGGTGTCTAGATGATTATTTTGTAAGTTGGAGTGTTCAACTGACACAATGGAGATGAGTTGAGGTGTCTAGATGTGCATCCTCAAATTGGAGTACTTAGTTGTAAGTTGAGACAAACTTAAATTGTCTATTGTGTTATGCCTTTTGAAAGTGATGATTCCACATGGGGTGGTGCAGATTTTCTTGTGGAGGAGTTTATGATATAGACACATACTTTTGGATACCCAAAAGAAGCAAATACATCATTCTGAAATAAATAGACATCTTTTCCAGCTTATCATTACTGGTCTGGTAATATCGATTCAGCTTATGAATGTCTTTTTCACATTGTTCTGCAGTGCTGGTAGGCTTGTCCATATTGACTTTGGTTTTATCCTGGAAATTTCTCCTGGTGGAAATATGCGATTTGAAAGTGCTCACTTCAAGCTGAGTCATGAGATGACCCAATTAATTGACCCATCTGGAGCAATGAAAAGTGAGACATGGCACCTGTTTGTAAGGTCAGTGGTCTTCTTTGGGCCATTTGCACTGTCCTTTAGGTATGATTTTCTTTTTTCTTATGCTAAGACTGGATTGATTGTTTTCCAGCTTGTGTGTCAAGGGTTACCTCGCTGCACGTCGCTACATGGATGGGATTATAAATACAGTTTTGATGATGCTAGATAGCGGATTACCTTGCTTTAGCAGGGGTGACCCTATAGGAAATCTTCGGAAGAGATTTCATCCTGAGATGAGTGAGCGTGAAGCAGCCAATTACATGATTCGTGCATGTAGTGATGCATACAATAAGTGGACGACTGCTGGGTATGATTTGATACAATATATGCAGCAGGGCATCGAAAAGTGAGGGAGTACTGAGAATTGCTGCAGAGTTTCACAAAAACTGTCTATTCTGTTTACTTGTAATGTAATGAGAATGGAAATGTCTGTATCATATAGGTGCAATTCTTTTTTCTTTTCTGTGGGTGGGTTGGTTGTAGTAGTGTGAATTTGCAAGTGATTCTTTAGTAAGATTGAATGAAGAGTTGCTTGTGACTTTTTTTGGTTTAATATTTATACACTAATTAGCGTGCAAAAGTTAACTAAAGACAAGTGTCTATAGCTGTGCGTGATTGTATTTTGAAAAGGTAAGTATCCTAATTTAATCAGTTTAATTACATTGATACCGTGAAAACTCTAGAATTGACATACAATAGCTTGTTTATTGACGTGCTACTACAACTTTTCTGAGGTATGCTTCAATCCTAGCAGCGCTAATGGTGACAAAAATCTCAGGTATATTCTTGACCGATGAACCTGCAAATAACAATTATGAGAGAATTTGGTATGAACAAAGTTGTCTGCTAATAACTTCCTCGTATGGATCCATTGAAATGGGAATTTGAGACTCCATCCACCTACATGACTTTTATATAAGAGATGTTTTCTGGTATTAGGTTGGTGAGTGAAATATTTTTTTGAAAAATATATATATTGAAGACTAACAGTATTATCACCAAATTGGATGTTTTAGAGGGAAAAAAGAATGAGGATTAAGGGTGTGTTTGGTACGAAGGAAAAACATTTTCTCCAATTTTCTCATGTTTGGTTGGGTTAAATGTTTTGGAAAATCAACTCATTTTCCTTAAATTAAGGAAATCATTTTCCAAAATTCTCTTTCAACTTCAAATTACAATTTTTTTTGTTGAAAAAATCAATTTACATTGTCCCTACCCTCAAACCAGCCTCCCCCCCCCCCAAAAAAAAAAAATATATAATTAAAGCTTGTTTTTAAAAAATACTTTTAACTTCAATTTTTAATTTTTTACCCTACCCCCACAGCCCCCTACCACCCCACCCCCCCGAAAAAAATAAAATAAATTAAAAGTTGTTTTTAAAAGATATTTTCAATTTCAATTTTTTATTTTTTTACCCCACTCCCCACTCCCTACCCTCGACCCACCCCCCCTCTCAATCAGGCCCCCAGCCCCGTCAAAAAAAAAAAAAATTCAACTTCAAAATTTTATTTTTTCACCCCAACCCTCGACCATCCCCCCCCTCCGAAAAAAATTTAAGTTTGTTTTTAAAAAATATTTTCAACTTCAAAATTTTATTTTTTCACCCCTACCCTCTACACCCGCCCAGCCCCCCCAAAAAAAAATTAATTTTATTTTTAAAAAATATTTTCAACTTCAAAAATTTATTT
>JAJONR010016117.1:0-10920 GCA_029582245.1 Solanum etuberosum
AACCAAAAGTAAGACAAAGCAATATCCAATAAACCAAAATTCTTAAGAGCGTATGAGAACAATCTAAATAAATCAAGAATAATAAATCTACAAACAAATAGATCAACAATTACTAAATGAAACAAACGTGACTTAGAGAATTAATAAACGTGACATAATCCAAACATTGAAAGAGAGTCAAATGCCAAACAGAGCACAATAGCAATGAGAAAGAACAACTAGCAATAATAATAAATAATACTTGATGATTAATAGCTTGCTGGCAACTTTTAGAGAATGCCTAAAGTTAATTCAACTAAATTAATAACAACAATGACTAAGTCATAATAACTATAGTCACAAGAAAAATAACACAACCAAAGGAGCAATATTCAACAAAATGCAACCATAAATGAAGCTATGTTCATATGTGAAGATCAAAACTTCGCCGGCAAAATAAGCAGATGTTAAGAAAAAAACTTAGAAATAAGATCCAAGTTGGTCCAACAAACAGTAACAACGAAAATATTTGTCAACAATAATACAAAACAACTGAAAATGCACAAAAAAATACAATAGGAAAAGGGGTTACCGGAGGAAAGCTTTTTCTGGCCAGATTCGGCCTATTTTGGTGTGATAGTGGTGGTTGCTGGTTTGGAGCTTGTAGCTCGCTGGTATCACGAGCCTGTCGACTCGCCTGAGCTTCGAGCTCATCGGATTTGGAGCTTGTATCTCGCTAAAATAGCTGCAAATATGAACAAAATCGTAAAGGAAAAAGGGGAGGGGACTGGCGGCGTTTTCTTCTTTGCTCCGATGGTGGTTTTGGATTGGTTTTCGGCTGCTGTTTCAGCGAGCTTTGGAGGTTGTTTCCGGCGGCTGGTGGGTTCGTTTCTGGAGTTTGGTGGGTGAAGCAATGGTGGTTTGTGGTGGGGGTTTTGGGTTGGATCTGGTGGAGAAGAAAGGGGTTGTTTTGTGCTCTATTTGGTTGTATTCCGGCGAGGTTTCGCCGGAAAAATGAAGAAGAGGGAGGTGGGGTTGGTTGGTTGTTCGTCAGAGCTTGGAGCTCGTGGGTTTTGGAGCTTCACCGGATATCGGAGGGAGATGGAGGTGGAAGTTCGTTGTTGGTGGTTCCAGTTCGCCGGAAAAAGAGAGAAATGAAAGTAAGGGTTTTGGGGTTTGATTTCACTGTTGTGTGGCTGGAAAGGTATGACAGTTGAGCTTTTCGGAGTTATTTCGCCGGATAGAGGTGGTGCGAGCTCGTGAAAACAGTGTCCTTGTCACTGGAAAAGTTAGACAAAAAATGGAGGGTTGAGTTTGTCGGAGTTTGGCCGGAATCCGGGGTGGTGGTGACCGAAAAATTAATGAATAGTAAACCCTTTTTTCTGAATAAAATCTGAAAATTTCCAACCCCCTCTAAAAAATAATTCACCACCCTCTAACTTAATGACTAAGCTATTCTTTAAATAGGAAATTGAAAATCATCAATAGTGCAATACCATTATCTTAAAATCGTGGGCCAAAATCACCGGTTAATAAAATATCTGTTTATCAAATCTTATCCATATTTGAATGAATTTCTAGACTGTGTAAAACATCAAAATTAATATTAACAAATGTAACGAATAAAATGAATATTAAAAAATTGTAATAAACGTAACCAATGACATGTAAAAAATGTAATTTGACAGAAAATAATGATTTAATCAAAATGAACAAATATTTAACGTATTCAACCGGCTGTGACAAAAAATAGTGTAATTAAAATTAACTGACAAAAAATCTAATTTTTTTACAAATAAGAATAAATATCAATAAACTTAATTAAAATTATATTTTAAAAAAAGTATTTTGAACTATTGAATAAATAGAACTTAAAAGTTATGAATTTTGAAAATGTTAGGCCAAAATTGGGTGTCAACATCATGTGTAGTATCTGAGCCAACTATTAGTATTTATATCAGGCATATTATCCGAGCCAACCATTAGTATTCCGGTACCGGCATGGTACTCAAGCTAACTAGCAATCACAAATTATCATGCACAATCACAAACACAATAAACAATAACACTTGAAACTACAGGTCACATAAACAGGTTCACTGCATGAGATTAAACTCTAAAGAACCCAAGCTTTCTCCTTTTAAAGTGTCTTGGCTTGTTCTTGGACTAAATGAATAAATAAACACAACAAAATCAAACCTAAATGGCCTAACAATACCGAAATTATCACAAAATCCTAACTTTAGGTCCAATTCATGATCATTCTATCCAAACTAGGGATTTTTTCACCATTAATTCAAGTCAAAGACCTCCCTCAAGAGTAATATCCTAGATTTTAATGCTTAAGAATAAATTTACAAAATTGAAGAGTAACAAACTTACATTTATCGATAAATTTCGTGCAAAATCAAGTGCGAACAACCCTAAGTCACCCCTCCCAATCCCAAGAACAATAATGCAGAAAATAGAAGGTTTTGAGACTTTATCTGCATAAAATCTCGACTTACCCCGCTATAGAGATCCTAAACCGCTATAGCGGCCTGAACCCCGCTATGGCACCTACACATGCCCACTATAGTGGATGCCTTCTACTATAGCAGACTAAGCGAACTTCTAAGACTCAGAAATCCTTGAAAATACCATTTTTTCACAACTTACTTCCTTTCCTTCACGCCAAATTTGATTTCGGGAGTTTTACTCATCTGAGTTCGATTCCTGAAGCCCTATGAATTCCTTAATGTCTTGGCTACTAGAAAATATAAACAAAGCCTAGACATTTCACCAAAATTTTTAAATTACCATCCGAAAAATATTTTGACCCAATTTATTTCACCGTTGACCTACTCATAATGATCGGGTCAGGTCGTTACAGGATGACATTGAAAATTTTGTTGAAGCTTACGGACAATGGGACCGGTAAGGTTTATACCAATTCCTAAGCTTAGTGCCTATTCATTTGGTATTGTAGCTAGCATTATTCACTCCTTTGGGCTTTAAGATAAGATAGGGTGACATATTACACCATCATACCCCTTATAAGCATTCAATAGCGTGTGTTTCTTTCAACCTCATACATGATATGATTTTTCTTGCAAAACAAATCAAATCAAGTTATCAAAGAGTCGATTATATGTTAAAATGTCATACTATTTATCCATAAATTCATAATCTACTATAGCAATTTAATTTGTTTATATGATTTAAGGAGACAGATTAAAACAGTCAAAAAGTAATATTCTTGATGCTAAATCTCAAGGTTAGTATGATAAAAATAAAATAAAATATTGTAGACGGAATAATCAAATAAAGCAAGGTAGTGAAAGTAGTAGCTATTTGTGATGAAAATATTATATATCAGATACAATTGTGGGGAAGAAATACTTTTATAACATGACCCTAAGTAAAATATTTGCATTGTACATCATACTAGCAAACAGAATACATTACATAGATTTAATTTCCAACAAAAGCAAACAGAATACATGCATTACATAGATCTTGCCTTTACTTTTATTTTTGTAGAAGAAGGGAGTGAACCTAGAAATGTTTGTGAAGTTATGTTATAATAGGATGAATTAACAACAGAGAAATGATATCTTTCAAGTTATTATTGGAAAAACTATAAGCATCTTCATCTTTATATACAAATTCTGCTACCCTTGTAATATTGAACATAACCATGAGCAGTACCCTTGGTATAACAATAATGTGCTTGAGTTAGTCTTCATTCAAATCCTTACAACAATTTGCTATTATTTTCCTTATCTCCATATGTGCTTCCTTCTTTGTGACACCATATTCATTCATATAACATTCGATACCAGAAGCTGCATCTCCTCTTTCCTGTTCTATCTTCATCCCACAATATAAATAAACAAACAAAGTTCATTACTTCATATTAAATGGTATGAGTTATACTTGCAAAATAATATTTGTTCTACTTATTAGCTAGTATATTGAGAGGAAACCCTTATATTTCTACATATTTACAAGAATTTCACTAAGAAAATTTAATTTATTCTCTATACCTCATGTGATACAAGATCATTGAGTAATCTTGAAATAATACCGGAAGCAACCAGTATTGGAGGTTCAGTTGCTATCCAATCAAATGCATCTTTAGTTGCTACATCTCCCATGCCTATCAAAAAAGTAGTTGCAAGCAAATGGTAAGTGCTGGATAGAGCTCCATTCTTCACATACTGCTCCACCCTTGGCACTCTTGGAAGTAAGCTCTCAATAGTTTTTTCATCTGAAACATCACAACAAAAATGAAGTTTTTTCCCAAAAACACATCGGGAGAAAGGATGCACTTTGAATAGCACTTTTTTACATTGTGACTTTTTCAATTAGGCACAGTAACACTACTATAAATTTAGAGGACAAGTCTCATTTTAAACAATCAATTTTCTCACATTTTCTAAAGTCTTTATGTGATTTGTTCCGTCTTTAAGTTGTGTGAAATAGTTGGCGTTTGATGTACCACTACTCTAATGAAAAGTATATTTATTTTATCTTGGGAGGAAGTAATCCAACAGTGATCACTACGTGAATAATTGTTCGCAATTTTATTACCTCATTTATGGAATAGTTGACAAAAAATGATTTATTTTCATATGTCAACTCTTTTTCCATTTCATTGTAAACATCTAGAAGAGCATGGAAGGTAATCTTCATATATGGTGGTAATTGTTCCGAAGCATCAATATTCCACCTACATAAATGAAAAACATCAATAATTATTTCTCAGTCTCACTTCTTCATTTAAGTTTATATCATCGTCGAAGAAAATAAAATAAAAGTGATAAATAGTTATCAATATTATCAAAAAATTACCTTTCAATTGAATTTGTGAGGAGAGTAAGCTCATCTAGTGTTCCATAAGTATCATAAGTATCATCCATAATTGAACAAAAGGATAAAACTTTTGTTAATATTTTCCTGGAAACACTATGTTGAGGCTCAAATTATATGCCTAAACACCAAAAATATAACTCAACCACTCTGTCTCTTGCATAAGGTACAACCTTCACGAGTTCCAATTCCTTCCACCACCTAAAATATCAAGTGGAAATTGATGTAATGAAGTATATATTTGGAAGTAAAAATTGTGTTTCCAAATAAATTTCACTTGAAAACTAAAGTTTAATATTTTAAGTTGATGTGTCACTATTAAAAAAATTACAAGTTTTTCATTGAAAAATATTTAATAGATATTTCCATAGATATTTTGATTGAATCAATAAGAAAAGAAAAAATAGTAGTGTTCTCACATGGAAATGTGTTTTTTCAGTGAGCTGATTAAGTGGGAAAAAAATCTTATTTCATAACATAAATTTTTCGTTAATTTTTAGTGAGAAAAACCTCTATTTTCAGTAGAGTGAATAATAGGTGAATGGGTAGGTTGTCAATTACCTTGTGATATCACATAACTCCTTTTTATGCAACATTTGCAAGATGTTGAAGTCCAATTTGGCAAAGTTTAGTAACACTTGATTGCATGATTTATCTTCTTTGTAAATTGATATGTATTTCCATGCTTCTAACCTCACTATATCATCTCTGATTGAAAACTTCAATGCACTACTTACTTGTTGTGCAAGAGAATCAGGCAAAATTAGTTTCAATTGGGTGGTTGTGAAATTCATTTCTTCATCCAGAATTTGTTCATCATGTACTCTAAATTGTGCTGCCTCATACAAACTCAACATTCCTTGCACATCCCTAACCAATGCTTCCTTGTAATTTCCTTGCTCATTAGTAAACTTCTTAAAAGCATCTGATTCGACATTGTAAATAGGTTAAGCTAATCGAAAAGGTTATTTGGACTGAGTGGATTAAGTCAAGATGGGCTAAATAATTAATCATATCTCAATCTGCTCAACACTTACCATGTTTTTTTTTGTGTGTTTGTTTTCTTATTATTTATTTAAATATATAATATATTTTTTATAACTATATACTATATAAAACATATAAAAATATATTTTAAATACTTTTCACGAGCTAATTCAATTCAATTAAAATATGATGAAGGATACTTACCACACGAAACATAGTAACCTTGTACCCTAAGTAATCGAAAACTTAGAGCAACAACATAAAGGTTATCGGCATTATCAACTTCACCAATCCATTCTTCATAACCTTCATAGAGATAACTCAATGATTCCTGGATCTCATGTTCAAAATGACAATCTACTCCAAGACGTTGGATTGTATTTGATCATTTCAAACTTTTGTATAGATTTTGAAGGAGAAATCACTAGCATCTTTCTCACTTCTTCTTTTAGGTTTGCATGTTGCTTCTCTTCTTGCTCATTGACTCCCTACACGATCGAGTACATCTCGGAATATGTTACTTTCTTCGTCTCAAAATAAGTGTTAATTATAAGCAATGATTTACAAGTTATCAAATTGTCTTAACATAGGAGCGCAAGATTACATACTCTCTTGAATTGTTGTTAACTAGGATCGTCACTTAATTATTTAAATATTTAATTTTTTTAAAACATAATAATTAATAAATATGCAAATTTTCAACATTAATATGTGATTCTCTTGGGTTTATGTCTTATGAACTATATAATTTTTATAATGTATCGACGTACCATGTCTAATGTTCTTGAGTTTTGACTTTTGTTATTAAAATATTTTTCAAATTAGATTTAAAAAATTATTAAAATATGCAGTTTATATTTATTTGAACATAATAATTAATAGAATTTCTTTTTTAGAAGTCATATATTCCAATAACAAATATAGATAATGATTCCCAAGTTATCAAATGACGTAACATAGGGGTGTGTGGAAGACCACAACATAATCGTGTGACTCTCTTGGGTTGTTGTTAACTAGGATTGACACTTAGGAACTATATCATTTTTGTGATTTCTATAATGTGTTGATATCTACTATATCAATGTGTTTTGAGGTTTGAATGTTGTTATTGAAATATTTTCAAACTATATTTAGAAAAATTAATTAAACATGCAAACTTTTAGATCTAGAACTTTTAATATTTTTAGTTATTTCCTTTATTTATTTTTCTTATCATTTATATATATTTAAAGTGTACATTTTTTATAAGGTAAAATTTTAATGATATTGAAGTTTTAAATATTGCTCCCTCCATTTAAAAAAAATGATCAAAATGACTCTTTAATCTTGTGTCCTTAAACATTGCCATGTGGAAAACTGAAATTAAAATGTTACCAAAATAAGAAAGAGGTAAATTTTTTTTAAACAGATTAAAAATGAAAGTAAGTCATTCTTTTTTAAACATAGGGAGTAGTACTTTTAATATAGGCCAACTAAGAAAATATTTATGCAAAATTTTCAAATAGCATATTTACTGCTTCTAAAGATAAATAGAAAATGTTTAAAATGAAAAAAAAAATCATTTAATTATCACCTGAAAAAAATATAATAAATTAAATCACGTAACTAAAATCATAACAATAATAATTTAACTTTTATATTAGAAATTTCAATAATTGCTTATTACATGTAATACTTGAGTAAGAATCATATTTTAGAAGAAAAAACAGAATTATTTTGAATATTGATAAATTTTATTATTAATATCTATATCTACCTATTTATCTATATAAAATAGCAGAAGCAAAATAATATGATGATGCACATCATAAAATTCTAAAATAAAGATTTAAAAAATTAGGGATTATCAATGTAGTTAAAATGCATAATTGAGTAAATACAATACTTGAATATATTATGATAAATTCAAACAATATTTCGAGCAATATTATTTTGTCCATATGGGAATATAATTAAGTAATTTTATACTATGGCCATATGAGTTCGACCATTCTTTTTCGAGCAATTCCATACAATAATATTTATGGGAATCATGGTAATTTGTCCATTCCCATGGATTGAAAAATTAGATATAAAGGGTTCGTGCTTGTTATTTCATCTGTCTGAATTTTATGCGTATAAAATTAGAAGAGTCAATTAATTTTTTGTTTGATTTTGAAATATTTTAAATTGTTAAATATTATAATTTATAATACATTTAATGTAATTTTAAATAATATATGTAGCTCTGTCTGTTTCAATTTATGTGACACCTGTGAATATTTGAGAGTCAACCAAAGTTTTAATATATTTTAAAAAATAGTTTAAGTTGTTAATTATTATGATTTATAGAGCATTTTATGTAATTTCAAATAATATAGTATCTATCTGTCCCGATTTATATTGCATTAGTGAAATTTCGAGAGTCAGCCAAATTTTCAATCAAAATTTTAAGTTATTAATTATTTAGATTTATTGTACTCCCTCTATTCCATATTAATTGAATTTTTAGGACTTTTTTCATTGTTCAAAATACTCCCTCGTTTCATTTATATATCACTATTTTAGATTTCACGTTCCTTAAGAAACTATGTAAGCTTACCTTTGTACCATTATTTTGTATTCTCTTAAAGTCAAGTTTTCAATAAATGAACTTAAATTAATTTATTTTGATTAATTAAATTGGCCAATGAACATGAATTAATCATTTAGTTTTTCTATGTTGGTCAAGTTCATACTTTCAAGGTCAATAATTCTCAAGGGTAAAATAAGAAAAATAGTGTCATTTATGCATTGATTTTGTGAAATGACAAATATTAAGGACCATTTATTTTTAGCAATGATGACATATAAATAGGAGGGAGTAATTGAGTTTTTCAAAGTTCAAGATGGATGTTTGAATTTTTTTTTTCATTTTTGTCCTTTCCTTTAATGAAGTTTTATATTTTCTAGGAATGTGCATCGGTCGGTTCGGTTCGATTTTAAATTTTTAAATATGCTAAATCAATAAGATATTTTTTATCAGTTTTCGATTTGTCGGTTTTTGGTTCTTAAGAGTTCAGTTTTCGGTTTAACCAGTAAGAAAATGCCTCATAAAAATAAATATATGATTTATTCAATAACTTAGCGCAACAGAATAATAATGTAACTTTGCATAATGCTCATAAAATAGAAATAGTAGTAAATAACATTAAAAGAACTATACATGTGCAACACAAATAAAAGAACTATGACAACAATGTGAATTGAAGGGTAAAGAACAAAGGTAGTAGCCACTAAGGTACTAATATTAATATTTAATATTAATGTAGGGGTAAAGTAGTAAATCATTACCGTCTTAATGGGTTATCAATTTAAGCAATAACCCAATATTAAAAACCAAAATCGAATCTATAATTCGATAATGTTTTTTTACAAAACTATTAAAAATCCGTTAACACAACAACCCAATCGCTATAAACCAATAGCGTTTTTATCGATTCGGTTTTGCACACCCTTAATATTTTCTAGGAGATAAATTAACTACTAACAAAGTTATATTTATAATTTCACAAAGGATAACAGTGAAAATTTTAATTTAAATTATGTTTTTAAATATTTTTCTAAATAAGTGTGCATTATCTCACAAATTCAGTTAATATAAAATAGAGGGAGTATTATTTATTATGACGTGAAATGGTCTGATAGACTCTTGTACTTGTATGAGTTTGTATTTTGGACCATTTTACTTAACCATTTGTCAACTGAATCCCAAAACCCATTGAAACTTAGTATTTTAAACCCGTCTTTTGATTTGTCATCCTGTGTGGCATTTTTGTCCAGAGTGTGTATGATACGGCTTAAAAAAAGATAACAAATGTTAAATTTTGACCTAATTAAGAGCCATCTTCTTCCCCTTTTATTCATTCACCTTATTGTACAAAAGAAGCTTTTTAGGGCTTTTCTACTCTTCAAATTTTTCTTTCCAAATCTTTTACCCATTATTTTTTCCGTTGCTACCTTTCACGCTCATCATTTTTCGTGCAAACTCCTCCTTTTATCACGTTACAAAAGAGCTTCCACAAACATTAAATCCTCTTATTATTCCACAAAAAGGGTAAGTAGAAGAAGAAAAAGAAGGAGAAGGAGAAGAAGAAGTAAGAAGGGGGGCTTAATTTAATTTAAAATAATTTTGCAGAGAAGTGATCAAGCAAAGAAGAATGTGAAATGACGTGGCAATTAATAGAGGAGAAAAGTTAGAATTGGTCTCAATTATTTTTTTTTGGGCTTAATTTAATTTAAATATTTTATTTTCTACACGCACCACAAGTTAATAGTTGTATTACACGCACCACAGGTTAGATGAGATAAAAGTTTAAAATATCAAGTTTCAATGAGTTCAGGAGTTCAGTTGACAAAAAGTCAAGTAGAAGAGTTCAGAATACAAATTCATACAAGTACAAAGGTTCATCAGTCCATCTTCGTCTTATTATAATTGAATGCAACTTAGTTAAGAGTTTTTCTCAACCCCACATGGTCATTATTACGGTGTGAATAGACTTTATTACTTCGTTTGTTCTTATTTACATGTCATTCTTGCTAAAAATAGATGTTTACTAATACTCCCTTTGTCCAACAATAGTTATCCAATAATATACTATGGGATGTCCATGTAACACCCCAGAATTTTTTTGAGCTAAGACTCGAGCCATCCTTCGTTGTGAGTAGAATTTTACCGAGGAATTTAAATTTTTTTAAGTGTTAAGATCACTAGATGTAGCACCTTGAGTTCCAAAAAGAAGTAAATTGGAAATAGCAAAATCTGAAATTTTGCAAGTTATGCTTAAGTTATGAGTTTTGGGTCAACTTCAAATGACCATAAATCTTAGTACAGGACGATTTAGGTGGGCTACAAGATATCTAATAAAAGGTCTTTGAACTATCTTTCCAACGCCACCGAGTTTGCTAAGTTTCGAGGTCGGATGAGTGAGTTATGCCCTTTCGAAGTCAGGCTGTCCAGTTAAGGAAAGTTACCCGAAAATAGTAAGGGGTACTTTGGTCTTTTCCTTACCAAATCAGATTTAATTCATTTTTAGTAAGATTTTAAGGGTCTAATCCTATTAGGTTCAGTTTTATAATCCT
>JAJONR010016118.1:0-12426 GCA_029582245.1 Solanum etuberosum
GGCGTGATAAGGTGGAAAGAAAATTTTAGGAAAATGTTGTTTCTACTAATAGGAGAGAAGTCATTTTTCTTAAATTAAAGAAAATCAGTTCATTTGAAAAATATTTTCTAGAATATTTAAGCCAATCAAACATCAAAAAATTGAAAAATATTTTCCTCCGTACCAAAATACACCCTCATCCAAAAGATCATTTTAGTCCGCAGCCAATTTGACTTCATATTTTGCAGGATCACAAGGTTGGTTTCATTTACACTTTATGATCCCCTGTACATCTCTTCTTCCACTCTTACAAATAATATCTCAAATTAACAAAGTATTTAAGTTATATAGATCGTTAATATAAAACATTATTTACATTGTATATTTGATATATCCACTTTCATACTTTTAGACCACTTATGATATTCCTCTTTCTTAAAATTTTAAGAGTCGTTTGGTACGCGGACTAAATTATTCTAAGATTACAATCCTGAAACTATAATTTCTGAACTATAATTATATCGCTTGAGAGATAGGATAAAATAATTCCAAATTGAATGGGATAAAGTGAAATATCCCATGATTAAGTCTAGATAAATTTTTTTTTACCACGTATAGTTAATTATATAAATATATTCCAAACTTAATTGTAAGATATCTCTCTTATTCTACGTACCAGATACATAAGTTAATCTCCTTGTTAGTTTGGGGCCACGTTCTAATCTATTCCATATAGTTCTTAGTCATCCTCGATCCTATACAAAAAAAATTTGAACTTCTTTTCAATGCATGAAGGATTTAAAAGATAATTTCTATCATTATAGTTGTGTTTTTCTAGATTAAATGTATTTTTTTCTTATCATAAATGCGTATTTAGAATTTTTAAAATATGGGTATACGACTCAAAAAAAAAAGTATCAAATAAAATTGATCCCTATTCATTTACATAAATAACATATCATTCAATCTAGTGATTCATTTAGCATTTTCAAAACATGAATACCAACTGCCAACATATAATATTAGATCAATTCTGAAAAAATATATACATACAATATCAATTTTTTTGGAGAAATCATAAATTCATGTGCATCATAATTTTGACTTTAATCCGCCCCTAATCCTTAGTAATTGTCCTATAAATTTCTAGCAATATTTGGCTTTATATATTTTCTTCATAGTGTTCGATGTACATAAAGTTCTCGCTTAGACAAAGTCCAAAGAAGTAGAGCACATTACAATGCAATGGACAACCTAATGTTGTGTAGACATAGCCATGGGTGCAACATCAAAGCTTATGGTCGAGTGATAATAACTGATTTTAGATATTTTGAGTTTGAGTTTTGAAAATGAAATTGCATTTGATATGGTGCCTTTTACTATCTTCTCACAACATGATTTTGTGATACAAATCCAAATGAATTGATATTTTTGTATGAATAATTATCACCACCACATTCTAATTTCTATTCATGGCCATCATCACTAACCACATCTGTCATCATTACCACCACCATTATCGTCCACCCACCACCTACCACCTCCAACATCACAACCACCATCATTGAACCGCTCTTGTCAGCCACTACCACACCTACCATCGTCATCATTGTGATTATATTAATTGTCGCCACCACACCACCATTACCATCATCAATCACCACACATAGTTCAACGATGACCACCAGTACCACTAACTTCTAATATCAATCAACTTCATAATCACAAACACCACTACCAACCGCCATTATCACATCAATCACTACAGCACCAACCGACTTTACCATCACAACAATTAATGATCAAGACGTGCATTTAAATTCAGCCGTTATAATCTTAATGAAAATAAATAAACCCTAAATATTGTGTTGGTCAGTACCTTTTTTTATAAAATGTCCAAATTACCCTTTCAAACCTACCATTATACTTTACTTGTCTATTAAGAAAAAAAAATGTCAAAAATATGACTTTAATAAAAAGTCTTTTTCTAATTTTGACCCTAAAACTCTCCTTTTTTCTCTTTTTTCCACTTAAATAAACCAAACCCCTTTACCTTTTTCAAAAAAATAATAATTTAGTAAAGAAAAAAAAACTCAATGTTTGGTGGAAACAATGAAAATCTCGGTCCGTTTACCCAGCGTTTGATGCTTCCGCAGCACCCCCTCCACCTCCTTCCCGGCGCGGGTGGTCCTTCCGGCAGCGGTTTGGGCGGAGACGATGAGTTTCCTAAGCGGGACGAGCGTGTTCCGCCGTGGAGTAATCAGGAGACTAGGGATTTTATAGCAATTCGAGGTGAGCTTGAGATGGAATTTTCTTCGGCAAAGCGGAGTAATTTGAAGAATCTATGGGAGATTGTAGCTGCTAGGATTAATGAGAGAGGATACAGGAGAAGTGCTGAACAATGTAAAAGCAAGTGGAAGACTTTGATTAATCGTTACAAGGTATTATTCTCTCAATCCCTAATAAATTTAGTCAGCTATTTGATCCGTTTCAATTTGTTTGTCTGATTTTGACTTGATAGGAGTTTAAGTAAGAAAGTAATTCGATTTATTTTTTGTCTGATTTTGACTCGACACGAAGGAGCTTAAGAAAGTAATGAAGAACTTTGAAACTTGTTGTATTAAATTAATGGTAGGTAGAATGTACCGATATGTCCTTTAATCTTGTAGTCTCAAACATGTTGCGTGTAAAGTTAGAATTAATCCCTTGCCAAAATAGTAAAAAGGCACTCTTTTTTTGAAGAGTCTGGTTTAATGACCACATTCATCCACCAGACTTAGTTTCCCGTCTCCTTAGAAATCAAGGATACAGTGGTACGAGCCTATAGAAATTGAAATGGAGTATGTCAAAAATATCAAAAATTAGTTCTTTTATAGTTAAAAATATCTAAAAAATGTTAATTACAAAGTTCCAGTTGAAGAGAAAACTGTTTGGTTCCTCAAAATAGTAGTTGCACCTGACAAATTGGAACAGAGAGGGTATCTAGTGCAAATGGAGTCAGAATTTCTTAGTTTATTTGTTCATTTTGGTCGATTGTTACCTTCCCTTGGTAGGATATAGTATATACCACCTAAGAGATGTTTTACTCAATAAAGAAGTCATATCATTATGTTCACATATTGTGGATTTTCTAGCTTGTCATTTGGAATAGTCGAAGGATAAGGAAGTTGAATGTATCTTGCATTTTTGTGTGTTCAAGACCATCTACTGACTTTGTAATCCCAATGAGGTTTAGATTCATGTGTGTCAAGACTGCTCCTTTTGGGAGAAGAGAAGGGACAATGGGCTTTGGGAAAAAAAGAGGAATTATAATAATACCTAATTTAGTTGTCGTTTTGGTTTAGATTCTTTAACAGTCTACTTCACAACTATCTGATGCTTTTCTAAGAGCTATATTTTCATGCTACTTTTGAAGTATGCGTTTTGGGGATGGGGGTGTCAGCAAAGAATGAAAGAAAATCTCATTCTTTTCTGAATCGGTTGTCAAGATTGAGTGATCTACTGTTAAATTAAGAAAATATCAAGATAGAGAATAAACTTCATGGTTTCCAAATGGCACATACTTGCTGTAGACTAGTGATGATAAATGGTCAGAAAGTAGGTAGCTGTATCTTGCCCCTTCTTTTCATTTTGCAATAGTCAGATTGACACCATTTTTGTTCTCAGAGGGGAAGAGAACTCTTTGATGCTTCTCCTGTGAGAAATATTTACCCTACCCTTCAAGTTGTTCCATAAAACTGGAAGGATAGGGGAAAAACATTTACATGCTACTTCCTTTCCAACTTTGCGGTCATTGAGAATGCTAATGTTGAGGGATAATATTTTCTGCCCTCGTACTTTCTAACCAAACAAGGGAAATATCAACATCTTACTCTGTCCTTCTTAGGGCAAGGTACATTGCATGAGATCCAATAGGGATAAACTTAATTTATCTAGTAAAAAAAAGGTTGGTTGCCTGGGATCTAATAGTGATAAGTTTACGTCTACTCCTTTGCTTTAATCCTTCATTGCTGCTCTAGGATATACAGTTTGGTACTCCTTCGAAGAATAAAGCCAAACATCACACCTTCAAAAAATCATTTTTCTTTGATCTGCTTCGATTCAATAACTTAACAAATGTGTTTTCTAGACATTTCTTGCAACTTGGAGGAAACAACTCAAGCAATAGTATGAATGATTTGCTTGCTGGAGTTGCAATATGTATTCACATATTCATTCTTCATCTTATGAAAAGAGAGAAAAAAGTGGGGTTGGGATAAGAGCGAAGTTATAGTTGTCGAAGGGTGGTCCAACTAACATTCTTCGCCGGAAGATTATAGTTTATGTAGGTCCAGTATTACTACTTTTTATACATATATATTGAAACTTGAACACCCTTGGGCCTTGACCAATTGAGAGAGGTAGCCCAACGACGAGAGGGTATTTAAAATGACTTGAAAGTCGCGTTTTGATCCTTGTGTCCTACAACAGTTATTTTGCTGCATTGACCTGCTTTGAAAGAAATAAAACAGACCAAAGCAACATCGTTTGGTTTGTTTGCCTTTCCTTAAAACTATAAAAATTGGGTATTAAAAAATCCGTAAAAGTCAATTTTGAAAACCCTCTCATCGCAAATGCGTAGAAACTGTAAGAAACGAACCTCTCTCAAGTCTAAAGACCCTTTTGTCTCCGCTGAAGCAGGTTCAATTCTGTTCTCTTTTTTTTTTTCTTCTTTTATTTGATTCCAATAAAACTGATTTGTGTTGCCCATTACCATTTGAATTATGATTTTTGAGATGAAATTTCAATAAGCTTTGGACATCTGTGCTTGCTTTTACCTTTTGTTTGGGTTATGATTTTGTGTTATGTGACCATTCTTCTAATTACAATACTTTTCAATTCATTTTGAAGTTACAATGGATAAATATTCCCATGAAGTACAAAAAGCAAATTCGGTATCTCAAAACCACCTTTTACCGAGAAGAAAATGTTGACCAATCAGAATGTCTCATTCTTATAAGAAAATTTAAAATGCTCTAAAGATTGATCCACTTGAAAGAACTCCAATTTTTATTTTCATCCAAATCACCATAATGAAATAAGAATGATATACATACAATATGGTCCTAACCAACCTCGAAATTATGACTTCCCTCAATTTGGTTTTTGAATTAAAACTTTTATTCCTAAGTGGTTTGATGATTATTGTTAATGGTTGAAGTATGTTTTAAGTATAGAACATATTATTTGTTTTGATATTTATTTATAAGCGAAAGATCTATCAAGGTGAAAGTGATAAATTTTCGAGTGGGAGGTTCAAGAATTAACATAGAAGGATAACTTGGAAAAACATATTGGTGTGTCAAATAACTTCAATACCAAGCAAAAGTATTTGTGAAAATTTAATGCAAGTGCAACTACAATAGTTGATCCATGTTGAAATTTACATATGATTTGATCAAGTTAATCATGAATACTGGCTTCGCTTAAATGTTTCGGTTGATGTGATAAGACTTCTCTTGAACCAAAGGTTTGACATTTCATGATCATGATAAAAGTGTATCATCATTGAACAAAGGTAATTTTATTGAAATTCTTTCATGGTATGGGGATAGAAATGATAAAGGTTGAACTTTTTGTATTGAAAAATGCTTCAAAAAATAATAAAATGACTTCTATAGATGTTTAAGAAGAGATTATGTTCGTATGTGAGACTGGAACAATTAAATTTGTTAGTTGATAGATCTTTCAATGTGTCCCTCAAAGAGCAAATGACTATAGTTTTATGATATGCAAATAAAGAGGGATTTGCGATAGAGTTGTTCATGTTCAACATACTATTATTTTATGTCTGAATAAATCAATTGTTAATGTACTTGCTCATCATTCTGTAAGTTTTTCTTATGTTTGTGGACATTGTTATTGATGGCGCAAGAAATATGACAAGTGATATCTGTGATCTTAAAATATTGATTAGACAACATAGTAGATTGGCCTATTCTATTCATTGTTTGCTCATCAACCAACTAACCCTTGTTGTGGATTCTAAGAAGAGTGTTCAAGTGGAGAAACTTGTATTATTGGTACTTTGGATGTGTTGGGTTTCTTTAAGTTGTGTGGATGAATTTTGAGAATATCAAAAGAAAAACTCCAAAGGACATTAAATGTAAGTTAGCTAGAAATCATAGGTGTTGGAATCTAGAATTTGGTCTTATTAAAACCGGTTATACTCATTAGGGATCTCACTACAAGTCGTTTGAAAACTTTTTTCAAGTGGCATATATTGTTGATGTTCTTTATATTTTTGTTGTAGATCTAAGTATTTTATATAAAAGAGCTAAAGTATCGAGATGTCTCAGAAGTAACAAATAGCAAAACATTGTTGTTTGTCTTAGCTCTTTCATACGAAGTATTTGTATCTTCAACTAGAGTATAAATACATTGACAAAACAACCAAAGTTAGGAATAATGTTTTTGAATGACTTGTAATAATATCCTCAATGGTATCATTGGCTCTAACAAGACCGAGTTCTTGATACAATCCTCTATCCGTTTCTAGCTCACCTATATCAATGCCTCTTGGAGTTTTCCCTTTTGAGATATTCAAAGTTTATCCACACGTTAAAAAAAGAATCTTCCAACACATCTCAAAATATTAGAAACCAATAATACACGCTCTCTCAATGGAGCACATTCTCTTAGAGATTGCAACAATAGTTAATTGAAGTTGATGGAACAAAACAATGAATAGAATGAGCTGATCTACTTTCTTGTCTAATCAACATTTTAAGACTCCTGATATCACCTTGCATATTGTTTGTGTCATCATAACATTGTCCGCGTACATAAGAAAAAACTTAAAGAATGATTAGCAAGTACATCAAAAATTATTTTCTTTAGAAACAAAACTAGTATCTTGAAAATGAACAGTTTCAATAAACCCCTCTATCATAGATCCCTTTTTATCAACATATTGTAGAACAATAACCATTTGCTCTTTGCATGACACATCTAAAAGATTCATCAACTAATATAGCAGCTCAACATAGTAATCACCTTTTAGATCCTCTGTTGTAGCCCAAATTGTTTCCATCTTATTTGAGGTCAAAATTTCTTTTTGGATATATGGAGAAGTCATCCTATTATTTTTTGGAGCATTTTCAACTCAAAAGATTTGATCTTATAACATCTATACTACGAATAAATTATCCTTATTCGGTGACGATTCATTTTCATCATGATCGGGAAAGGCCAATCCTTTATTTGGAATAAGTCTTACTAAATCAAATGTAGTATTTAAGCGAAACCACTATTCATGCTTAACTTGATTAAATTACTGTCAAAAGTGCAACTTATATCGAATATTGTTGCTGCATCAGATCTTCATAAATCCTTTTTGCTTGATTAATGATATTCGCCACCATTATGTTTTTCGAACCAATCTTTTCTATATCAATTCCTAAACTCTCTACATGAAAATACATCACCTCTACCTTGATGAATATAATCGCCGTTAAGTTAATAACAAGGCAAACAATATGTTGTATCTGTCCTTGCACTATGCTCCAACCAATAACCATGATTTTGAGGTTAGCTAGGACCATTTTGAATGTATGGCTTCTTTATTGAATCACGATGGTTTGGATAATATTCCAAAATTGAAGTACTTTTAGCTTGACCGATCTGTAGAGTATTTGAATCAATTTCTCGTCTTTGAGAAGGGTGTGATGGTATTTCTGATTGATCGGCGATTTATTCTTCGTTGGGTTGATTTTGAGATACTGAACTTGTTTTTGATGCTTTATGAAAATATTTCTCCATTGGAACTTCAAATGAGTACAAGTATTTTAACGAGAAGAGTAATTGCACAACACAAAATCATAACCCAACCATTGATATTCAAGCTTTACTATGTTTCATCTCAAAATCATAAGTCGAACAACAATGGCTAAAACAAATCAGTTTTGTTGGAAGAAAATAAACAAGAGAAGAAAATTGAACCAGCTTCAATGGACACTGTCGGAGTCAGACAAACAAGCCTCGCGGAATTCAGTTCAAACTGCAGTTGAGGTGGCCACACACGGTGTTTAGCGGCATCTGAAGACAATGTGAGAGGTTCTGGTGCCTGTCAGAAAGCTAGAGAAGAGAGGCTTTTGAGACTTGACAGGGACTCTTCTTCTGGTTTGTGTGTTTTAGAGTTCTGTTCTTGAAATTTTTTACTCTCAGGGATTTTCTTATTGCCTAATATTTAATTAAAAAAGGTCAAATTGACCAAATGATGCCATTTTGATCTGTTATTTTTTTTGAAAGTAGTTTAATGTAGCAAACTTACAAGGTTGGTCAATTTGACTTTAGATCATGAAACCCTTTGTCATTGGGTTACCTCTCTCAATTGCATCAAGGTTATTAAAGATTTAATATATCTACATAAAAGAATTGAAATGCATCCTGAGGAGAACTCTGATGTTGTTATTTTCTATATAACCTAAATTTTAAAGAATTGAAATGCACCCTGAGGAGAACTCTGATGTTGTTATTTTCTATATAACACAATTATCCTGCCTGGGTAGAGGGATGATCATGTCTTGGCTTAATTTGCAGTGCAGGCTAAAAGATATTTTTCCCATCATTGGCAAAATATTATACAAAAGATAAGTGGGGGTAAATACCTCTAGTTTATGTCTAGAATTACCACGATAACACCAATTCTACAAGGATAGGATTTTAGAAAAGTTAGCATATCCAAAAATAGTATCTGCTTCATGGCCTTCTTATGACATTTTAGCCACAGTTGGCCTGCCTGCGAGGCATATGTCAGCAGGCAAATGGATTGAATCAAGTTAAGTTCACAATGGGCAGTAATCCGATTTGAATATATTGCATCTATTTGGATGCATACTACTGTGCTGTAAGAGGCTCAAGGAAGAGCAGAACCAGGATCAAAGCTAATGTATAAACTACAAATTTGATTTTATTTAAGTTGCAGCCTTCATGAATCTCAAAGTCCTCTTTCTTGCTTCTGTATACTCTGTTTGCTGCTTTCTTCTAAGTTAGGTTATTGGTAAGATCCAGTGTCATCTTATTCTGTTTTGGCTGAAAGGTACTCCCACACTGTCTTATCACATCTAGAATTCCATGGTTTTGGTAACTCAACACAGAGTATGTAAATTGGTCCTAGTAGTACAAGTCTGAAATGTGCAACTCCTTCATGGCATTATTAAGCCCGTCATTATGTCACTTCGTCTTTGCTAGTCTATCAACTATTGATTTTCAACTCCGTAGGAGTTTCTATTTATTATTGTATTAAAAAAAATAAAAATCCAAAGGGTTCTTTAGTTTCATCAAGGTCTTGGAAGTTGGTTCCTCTTTATGGCTTTCTTGTAGTTGAGATGAGTCGAGATGATTTATAAGAGGATCACAATCTTATCATCAGATTTTTGATCTCTTAATAAAGAGCTTTCACAGTGGATATTACCTACCAGATTATCTCATTAAGTCTTAATTTGCTCTCGAGAAACGTGCCTTTTCTTTTAGATTTTGTTTTGATGGAGGCTGTAAATTTTCACAGGGTAAGGAAACATCTGATCCAGATAATGGCGGACAATTTCCATATTTTGATGAGCTGCATGCACTCTTTTCATCAAATATGAATAATGTACAGCGAGTACAGCTCGAATCTGAGGCTGGTTCCCAACAGGCAAGGAAGAGGCCTCGGAGAACAAGTAGAGACCGATCTTCAGAGGAAATCTCAGAAGATGAAGAAGGTTATGGTTATGAGAGTGATGAAGTAAAATTAGCCAGAAGCAATGTTGCTCCCAAAAAGAAAACCGAGAAAGAAAAGCGTCCAAGAACAAGCAATGCAGAAAAAGCTTCAAGACAAGCCAGCTTTGGGAGTATTAACAACAACACTGGTAGAGCTGTTGATAATATTCAAGAAATGCTTAAAGAATTCTTTCAGCATCAGCTGAGGATTGAAATGCAATGGAGGGAGACAACAGAGAAGCGTGCTCGTGAAAGAGAAGTATTCCAGCAGGAATGGCGATCGTCAATGGAGAAGCTTGAAAGAGATAGGATGATGATTGAACAGTCTTGGAGGGAGAAGGAGGAGCAAAGGAGAACGAGAGAGGAGACCCGAGCTGAAAAGAGGGATGCCCTGTTGACAACACTTTTGAACAAACTCATCGGTGAAAATCATCCTTGAGATGATTCGTCGTGTACTCTGTTTGTTGTTGATTCAAAAATATTTTGGGAAAATTATTAGTTTGGCTTACATAGAAATAGGAAATTTCCAATTTGTTGAAAGTCACAGCTAGATAGATATGCAGGCTTGATGATACATAGTTCATGTTCTCATTGAGCTTTGGAGAAGAGTGAATTTGTTTGTAATTTAATCAAATTTAATGGTGTATTGTAAAGCATTCACAGTGTTGGCTTCATTATTATTATTTTTTGATTGTGGTGTTCAGACTAGTTTGTAAACACCTCGATTAATTTCATGGGATATCTGTTACCCCCACCCGTAACATGTACCAAGTAGCTCTATCCATCAAGGCTACTATATATGAAAAGAATTCACCTAATACTTTTGTCTAGGTTGGGATATGAATTCGAGACCTCATGGTTCTCAACCCACTTTATTGACCACTAAACCACACACCATTGAACCATTTTGTTAATCGATAGAAAACATAGATAGATACCTTAATTTGGTTTAAGTTAGTTTTGTAAACATCTCAAGTGTCAAATTTACATGGAAAATGGTGGTTTTAACTCTAGTAAATTGCATTAAATGTATTTAGATTTCATGTGAAAAGAAAAAAACTGCAAAAATCAAAACAATTAAAACCACTCTATTTGATTTGGTCAAATATAACAAAATAGATATAATTTGTTAAGTTTTGATTTAGAGAAAAAAAAAAGGAACCATGAATATCCCTACTTAGAAACATTCATATATTATAATCACTAAACTCAAAAATTACAACTAACCAAAAAAAAATTGTAGAACAACAATAGAGTAGTAAAGCAAGAGAACTATTGAAGAAATTTCATTTGTCGTTCTTTTAACTAGTTGTTAATTGAGTACGGAAAAATATTAAAGAAATCACAAGTCTCAATTAGTTATAGCCTCCATGAATTCTTGATCATTTTCCAATGCTTGCAAAGTCTCTTGCAAAATACAAACTTCAATGTTAGACTAAAATTTGTAAAATAAAAAAATTGTGAAAATGATACAAAATAATGAGTTTTTATTTTCAAATTCAGTCCTCTCTGACTATATGGGACTGTTGATATAGACATCTTTATCTCTTTATGCCAACTACCACAGTACCACCTACTCTTTATTTGTTTTTTTAATTTATTATCGAATTATCGATTTTTAATAGTTTGAGATTTTTTTTTAATGGGATAACTAATGATCTGATAGTAAATTAAATAATTATATTTATACAATTTAGTATATAAAGTTCTTAACTTAAAGTTTTGTTTCATACTTTTATTTTTGGCTATTTCAAACTCTCGGTTACTCTACAATGTGTCAGTGTTTGCTTTTGAGCAAGACGCAATCTATCAACTCACGTGCATCGTTCATTTGGTTTGTTACCTTATTTCTAAGTGATTTTCAATGATTTTTTTTGTGTCTCATCTTAATTGTTAAATTGATAACGATTAATAACTGATGAACCAATAACAAATAAATCAATTTTTTAATGATTTTATAACGATTTAACATATCGATAACCGATAAATTGAACCGATAAACTTTAAAATTGAACAGACCGGTACACAGTTTTGAGACAATTTATTTCAAGTGGACCCCACTTGCCCCACCCCGTTTTTATCGCACACCTGCCTTTCTGCCCATTTTCAACGTGTGCTGTCTTTTGAGTATATTTTTTTAATCTCTCCTAATCAATATGTCCTCCGTCACTAATTTATATGATATAATTTAATTGATATGAAATTTAAAAAATATGAAAAACTTTGTAATATTTCAAAATTATTTTCAGAACTTAAAAATAAAAATCCAATATGAATAAAATATAAATAATATTATTAGAACGGACAAAAAAGAAAAGTATATCTCATTCACGTGAAAGTAAGTTTTCTATTCCAAAAAATGCACGTGAACTAAATTCAGTTTAATTTGCAGCGTACTTTCAACTATATAAACACATTTTTCTAATATGAATTAAAAATTTATATATCGTAATATAAATTACTTTCTTAAATTTTGTGTTGAATTAAAACAAAATAAATAAGTCAAAATGGATGAAATTTTATTTATACTGAGTTAGTTTGACATGGTAACGATAATAGTAATATTTTTCAAAAATTAAAAATAGAAAATATCGAACCAATATTTTCATTACCGTACGGTTCTTCCAACAGCCGAAAAGCGATGACATTCCTTATGAAAAATTGCCAATCTTTTCTTTCATTTGAGAAATATGATTGGGAGGAGCT
>JAJONR010016120.1:0-14955 GCA_029582245.1 Solanum etuberosum
TCCAACTACATAAAATACTTCCATTTTCCATTTGTTTTTCTCGTGTTTGAGTGTTGCTATATTTTTTTTTACCCCCCCCCCCCCCCCCAAGAAAAATAGACCACTGGTAATATATATAAATCCTCTTGAATAATAGTCTTTTGATGAGAAGTAATTCGTGTTTGACCAATAAATTTAAAGTGTATGTATGAACCCTCCGTTTAACCGACTAAAAGTCGTGGCATGAAACTGTTGGTCAGACAAAAAAAATATACGATCTCTGTATCACAATTAAAATGTCTTATTCTTTGGGCAGACATCCATATGCTTTAACGTTCTTTCTTTTCCCACCTTAAAAAACAATATGCTTAATTCAATGTGAATGTATACATATATAAACCATTTATCACTTAGATAAGACGTAGTGAGAGCCGTGTTTGGCACAAATATTAAAATACCACATAAAAGAGGTGTTACATTTCTGCAACCTGTGGTATGTATATATTAGTCACGTCTCTCAAAAGCAATAACGTGCACCAAAGAGATAATTCTGAGTGTCTGGTTGTGATATTACCTAAAAATATATTTTATACTATAATCACATGATAACCTGCTTTTAAACAAAACAAATACTAGCAAAATGCTTAATTCCACTTCTTTATTTTATCGAGAATTTGTTGGAACGGTCAAGGCTCAAGGATGTGGGGGTCATAAGGCCAAACTGCTTAACCAAAATGTAAGTGGCACTTATTATTCAATCAACACTCAACTCCAAATGAATCATTTCAGAACAAAAGTGCAACAGTACACCACATATTATTGCCCAAAAGCAATACAATCATTCAGATATTTGAATTAAAAGACAAACAGTGGATAGATAGAATATGATGAGCTTGTGTTAAACACATCCAAATGTAACATAACTGAGGTTTCTCTAATTACACTACATATGGAAATGGGAACAAACAATCAAAAGTACATGGTAGAAAACTAGCTTTGCCTACATTTACAAACTAAAGTTACAACTGTGAGCTTCACAGCGACATACTCAGGTCGTGTGTGTGACGCTGGCCATATCTAATTCCCAACAAAATAAATCCACACATGGTTGAAAATTCAATAGCATCACCTTGACCCAGGATTGGCTGCAGGTACCTTAGATGGATAAGTTGAAATGTCTACATCAATCAGTGATAGGTCATAGGGTGCTGAAACATTAGTTGATGCATCCATAAGCAACGAGTAGTTCATTGCCTCCGATTTCCCTGTTTGCTGGCCTGCAACAGGATTTTGTGGATTGTTGTTATTAGCAGATGGGGAGAGAGTAGATAATTGTACATCTTCCTGTTTGTTCCCAATTATGTGCTTGTTTTTCCTAACAGTATCCATCTCTGGGCCAGTTGGGACAAAAGTCCTTGCCCTGTACTTTGTTGCACCCCCTTCTTCAGCATCACCATGATTATAAAGAACATAATCATGATAAGTAGGAGCAAACTGCATTCATGGAAGTAAATAAAATTTGTTAGGACACCTGTGGAGTACACATACAGCACAAGTGAAAATGAGCGTGTGTCTTACCTGGTGAACTGTGTCATGGTAAAAGTCATTTAGCATAAGGGCATGTCCAAGGCTAGCAGTAAAACCACGAGGAGGACCAATATTTGCGCCAGCATATTCCTTGTATGGGAACGCATAAAGATGAGCAAAAGCTGCAATAAGCATCTCAACACAAATTATAAAATTCTGAAATTCAGCAGCTTCCTCGGTATCTTTAATAAGTTCCGACTTTGCAGCAAGAAACACCAGAACACCCTGGCAGAGGAAGTTAAAAAGAATGATTATAATACCTAGAAACATCAATCTACACAGTAAATTGTAATAGATGGAACAAAAGCCAGTCAATTTCTGTGATTTCAGTAAAATTTCTGAAAGGAGAAAAAACTGAAGTGGGTCAGTCCCAAAAAGTGGTATCGTTAAGGGTGAAATGGAGATGGTAAGATTTAATAGTTTCCAAAAAGTGCAAAGAATGTTTTCGGGTACATACTAAAAGAAAGTGTGCCACAGAAAACGGGACAGCGGAAATAATATCATTATTGTTGTTGTTATGGTAGTAAGTAATAACAGAATTAAGCTATAATATGCCGGATTTGGTGAAACCAAAGAGTGTTCAGTAGTCAAAAACTGAATAATATTTTGCTTACTCAACAGCAAAGTGAGAAAATAACATGTAACTGAGCAAATCTGGGGAGTTACCTGCCAGTACGTAAGGAATACGACGGATTTTATAATGATGAACTTTGGAACTGGATTAAATGGACGGAGCAGATCTTTGCATGCCACGTAAAACAAAGCCAATGCATAAAGTGCCATTGAGTATGAGATAGTATATATAATTGTGAGGTAGAGGTATGATTGGCTTGGACTGAAATTTCCGTCCTCATATTTTCCTTTTACATATAGTATGATTGTAACGAGCACTAATATGGGCTTGAGAATCACAAACTGCAAACACCCCTGCTTGCACCTTCGGATAAAGCGCCTGCATTGCTTTAACATTATCAGAAATACATTTCAAATAAATAAACAACATAAACAAGAGATTTAAAGTCCAGTCATTTAAATGAATCAACAACATCACAACATGGAGACCTACATAATTGAAATGTAAAACAAGGGGACAATAGTTTGGTCATAGATATCAAGGGAATCACTAATTCAATTGAAATTTAAGGAGTCATCTCAAATTCAAGTGTAGAAATGCAATGCATTCAATCACAAAAACCACAAAAAATGAGTCTCCTACATAGAACTGTGAGTAATATATATTTTTTTTAGAAATGGTTCATGCTGGAGAATTCTCAAAGGAATAGCTCTTCATTGACTAAATAGAAGTGGCTTCATGCATAAGCACAACTTACCCATCCAAAGGAAGCGGAGGAAAGCAGCAGGTCATCAGACACCAATTTGGCTTTAGAATTCGACCACTCAAACTTAGAACAACAGCCCCTGGGCCACCAACCCATGCCAGGCAGAGTGATAGAAAATTATATATGACCCACGCCTCATATCTGAAAGGAAATTAGAAACTAAATAATCACAATTAACAAAACAATTTCACCATAAGAGGTGTCTAGACATAAGTTCAAATATAAAAGATGCATACTCATATAAATCATTCACCAACTACTCCTTTCCACCTAATATATGTTGCGTCAATTTACTAGCACAGAGAACAAAAAAGGCTCGTGGTTTGGGCTTGGGACTTCCATGTTGGAGGTCTCAAGTTCGAAACCCCTTGCCAGCGAAAGCAAGGGGTTTGCCTTCTGGGTCGAGCTTGTCGCACCGGGCTTGCCTAGTGCGGGTTACCTCTCCTATGTGGTTTGCGAGCTATTGCATAGGAGCGGGGGTTTTACCTTGTGCGCACCCAAAGGGTAGCGGCTGCGGTTTCCCTTGTCATCAAAAAAAAAAAAGGCTCAAGTTTTGTCCTATGTAGACCATCATATGCAGTTAAGACATATCATGAAGAATGAAGATGGATTAAGAAAGGAATGAGGTAAAGGTAAAATCACATGGAAAACCATGTCTCAAACAACCTATAATCTCTCGGAGTCCATGCGGATTGCAAAAGAATAGAATGCAAGAAAAGCAAACGGTTCATAGGCAATAACTAGTTGGAAGGAGAGATAGATATGTTGGTACATTTATATGAAGTCGATTTTTTGCCAAGAATCCTTTTTGTCTGTTTAGAGATTTGTAAATCAATGTAGAGATAAGATTGGGCTGTAAGGAACCTTCAGTGAGAATCCGGGTGTTTTAGAAAAGGAACTGAAAAAAAACTTAGAATACGTTGAAGACTGATGTTGATAATTGTAGTCATGTAAAGAGGTGAATTAGACAATAGAATTTTCACTACTCTTGGGGAGATGGGCTAGTTGGATAAATGAGTACGACAGCAAGAGTAGCTTTCAGAAGTCCCTGGAGAGAGTCTTGTTGGATAATAATGAGCGGTAAAGACGCCTATGGTCATAAAGGCTCAGGTCAGTAGGAAAAGGTTCCGTGAGGGTATTTAAGTATATTTTTAACAGTTTAATCTAAGAGACCTTCTCTCTCAAAAGTTTCAATGAAATGGATACTTAACAGACATCCAGAGAAGTCTGGCTCACAAGGTTTGGATATTTAAGTCGATCTTCTGTCCGAGAAGATGACACCTCTTCCAAGTCATAATTATTCTACATATTGGCATCTGTCAACTATATCTTACGTCGTTTTGACAAATTTGAAGGCTTTCCCTGACATTCTTCAAGGTTTTAGGTTTAAGATGCATCGAGCTTCTTGGTTTTTGTTGACTTCATATAGCAGTAGCAGTCTACAAGTTGGGTAATTGACTTGACAGCTCAAATAAATCTTGGATGTATGAGTGCCAATATCAGAAAATGTCAACACACTGTGTGGTTGAACAAAGCATAAAGTGAATTTCTTCTTTAGCTTAAAGAAGATTAAACATCGTGCAATCAATTCGATTTGGATTTTCAAATATCATTCAATATTTTTGCAAAGGCTTTACAGCACAAACAGCCATAATGCAAGATAGACACGTATACCAAGTCAAGCAACTGGGCCTGAGGATGCATATCCATATTTCAAAGTATAATGAACTGTAGGCTCAACATCTGAGCATGCAGTCAAACTTAATAGTGACAACCAGTTCCCATTCTACATATATAGGATTAAAAAAGTAGATTTTTTGACCTATGGCACCCAAAGCCCAAAGGTATCAATGAAGTGAGTGAAAACCTTGAAGACCATGGATCAAATTTTAGCAGACAAAAGATACAAGGTGATTTCTTCCGACCTGCCTAACCTTGTCAACGGAGTTACTCGGTACTTGTGAGAGGTAGCATATATCCAGTAGAATAGTTGAAAGTGTGTGTTTATGTAATTGAGTTTTTGACGTACAACAATCTAGTTGAACTCACAGAACTTTTAACTATTACCCATCTATGTGTGCTGCAAAGATTTAAAAAGTCAACAAATAGAAACTCGGTCATAGAAAGAGGATCTCATTATGTTAAGAACAGATACATGTTTCTCCACATCATAAAGCCGATTCATGACTACAATTATCCCATCAGTATTCATGACTGCTACTTGTCACAAAAGTTCAGAACACGGAGAGAAAAGGCAGGGGCACCATTCCATGGAGCAACAATGGGCAGTCATATTATAATAACATCAAGAAGAAAAATATGCATTAAGCCACGAAATACAAACTTGAACAGTACTTACATTTCACGAATGGAATTGAAATAGATGGCTCTCTCATTTAGGATGAGCGACAAGAATGACGTTAATGCATAAACCTGTCAAAGGAGAAAAGTAGAATTTTAAACATTAAAGTGGAACTCAACAAAAAGTAAAGCACAATGAAATATGCAGCTCAGAGTCAAGCTAGTTCAGAAACTATATTTGTTAAGGTCATATCATAACTTTAATATTCATTACCTGTTGGGGTACATTCAATGCATGTGGCATCTATAGTTTACCTTTAGTTTGTACTATCTGGAACAACAATTATAAAAAAATCATACTCTAGGGTACTGGTACTTTATTTAAATAAGAGTAACCATCATTCCCATTTCAAAAATAAGATAACCACCATTTCGAAAACACTCTCGGTGCTGGGGTTTTATTTATTAGTCGACGGAAACTGTTGATAGTACAAGTGCACCTTAAGCACCACATTCAGATTCTGAACTCCATTTAGGAACACTCACAAAATTATTTTCTCCCTTAGTGTACAAAGATCTATGGAACTTAATAGCACTAAGTGTCGATGAATTTGAGATCCTACCATGCACATATTTCCTTCTACAACAACATAACCAGTCTGATCTCACAAATGGGGTCTGGGAAGAATAGGTTGAATGCAGAGCTTACCTCTACCTTTGTGGGGTAGAGAGGCGTTATTTCCGATAGACCCCCAGCTCAAAAGATATTTCCTTCTACTACAATTTAACAAATACCATAAAGTTTCCACATCTTCAACACTAGTTGTTCGGCTTTTCCAGATTTAACTCACCTACTACACTATTTAGTCTTTGTCAGAACCTATGGACGATCCACCTCCAGCAGGATGACTACTCTTTTAAGTTTCATCTAATATTAACAAATGACAGTATGAAATATGAATCTGTTCACAAATCAACTTGATCCCTACTTTTGACCTACATAATTTTAAATACAATGAGGTTCATTGGTCAACTTTATACCAACACAGAGCCAAATTAGGTAACTACGAGCAGTTTGGATAACTTTTAAGAGAAAGCTTTTTGAAGGAAAAAGAGTGTGCAAAATAACCTTGTTTGAATACTTCTAGTTTCTTGAAAATATGTGAGTAATTTGTTAGTAGAAAAACTTTTCATTGAAAAATACATTCAAAACAACAACATACCCAGTTAATCCCACATTCAAACCACTTCAAAAAAAATTGAAAATGTCTTTTAAGCATACACTTCTTCAGAAAAACTTTAACCAGCAAGTTTTGAAAGTTATTTATTAATTTTATTATATTTTTTGCAAGATTTCAGAATTGTTCACCAGTAGAGTATATGATATTGATTCGTAATTGAGATTGTGGAAAAGAGTATTAGGGTAAAGACTGAAAGCTAGCTTGACAGAGAAAATATCACATTCAACATTACAATTGGAAATCCAGAAAGTTGTATGAGATGGAATGGTATCAAATATCGTGGAAGGTCTGAAAATGAAAACACTGTTGTATAAATTGGAAAGGAGTGATAGAAATAGAGTAAACGAGTTGCCATGTGACAAAGAGCTACCATGGATGTCCTAAACATAAGTTTCTCCCCTTCCTTGCCACTACAAAGAACTTCAATTACTACACTCATACACTGCATCAGCGTCATAGTGGACCGGATGATTAGAAACAGTAAGTAGTCCACCCTTGCGCATTGTTAAGTGTCAAGAAAAGAAACACACTACTTTACTGGTTTGATCAAGAAGAAGAATAAAGAGAGAAAAAACACTCACAGGAACCATAAAGATGATACGGACAATGTATCTTTGATAAGTAGGCTCAGTGTAATTCAAAAGATGCCTGTAAATGTGCAAAAGCGCCAGTCCAATGGCACCAACTGTGCAAGGCAACGCAATGAGGATATAGAATATGGGAGCCATTTGTTCCACAAGCTACCGAGCATCAAACACAAACACCCTTCTCTGAAACCTTAGAAATATAATCAAAATCAGTACCACTACTAAAATTTATTGAAAAATAAACACATAAAGAAACCAACAATTTAGGTATATCCATCTGTAAACCAAGAATCCACTTACAGTACTGAAGAAAGAACTCAACCCCTATGTTTAGGCACTTCTCTTCTCCCCCAAATAGCAGAAACTCTTGCTACAATTGAATGCTTCGCTCTTCACCTTTGATTGAATGTACACCGACCTCGGGAAATCGGGAAACCCTAACCCAATAACAAAATCTTGAACTTATCAAGAAAACTATTCCGTTAAAAAATTACACAACCCATTGAATGTCAAAGAAATTATACAAGATTTCAAAATCCCAACTGGGGTTTACCCGAAATACAACCAAAATAAATAAAAAATTAGCGCGTCCGCAGAAAAGGGTAAAGACCCACTAACCTTATCGATGCAATCTGGGTATAAGAAATCAAAGAACAGTGCCCAATTGGGTCACTTTCTCCCAATGAAATCGTCGGAGAAAGTGAAGTTTGATGAATATGACGGAACTATATAGATCTGCGACTAGAAAAATCAAGAAAAAAAAATGTTAGGCGAAAAGAAAGCGCTGTTAGTGAATTGCTGATTGTGGGACAGGGAAGCAATAATGGCGGCTTTAGGGGGGAAACTTATATTATATTATATTACTAATGGAAAAACACAGATCGGTAAAAGCCACAGAAGAAAACTTGCCAAGAAATGATAAATCTTTTTACAGTCGGAAAGAAAAGGATAAATCTTGTTTGTTTGTTTTTCCTTTCTAACTGCAACTTTTGTTTCGTAGAAAAAGACGAGTGGCATTCATTTAAGAATTAAGAGATATATATTGTTGAGTTGTCTCTGATTCGATAATTATATTTAACATAATAAAATCGATTATTAACAATCACTAATCATCCACATTTTTTGTCTTTTCTTTTTTTATAGTATATATTTTTCAAGACTTGCTTATTACTGTATTTAAATTGCAAGCATAAGAATAGAATATTGGGGCAATTAAAAAAAAACAGTTGTATCGAGTTGGATTAACTTTTTTCTATTGCACCATTTACGTTGATAAATTTGCATTTCACATCATAACTATAGTAATTGATCGTCAAACTACCAGAATAATGTTTCCTTCTTAAATCAAAGAAAAATATGACAGCTCGGAATCATTAAAAAGGTGTACTAATTGTATTGTAATTTCAAAAGCGAAAAATAAAATTGTAAATGTCATATAAGGATAAATTTGTATTATTTCTTGATTTGTGTGTGTCACACTTGTGTAGCGGTTATATGCTTTATTTTCTTATTATGAAAATCACAATCATGATGCACTTATCAATAAAGTGATAACATTAAACTTGATGATCTTATAAAGTCGTTTACTCTATTTTATTTTGGCAATGAAGAATGAGTATGAATTTAGGGTTTTTTAGCTACTTCAAATGGTAGTACATTAACCATTGGTGGTGGAACTGCTCTATTCCTAATCAAAAGTTTTGAGTTCCAGCCCTGAGTATGGAGAAAATCTTGTTGGAAGTGTCACTCCCGAATGGGTACTGCAATGAATTTAATCGAAATTTCAATGTAGGCTTCGAACACATAAAAACTTTAAAAAAAAAAACTATGAATAAGGAGAGGACTTTAAAAAGTCACAGATGGGATTTTCAGACAGTGCTTGATTTAATTAAGATAAAATGCAAGTAATAACTATACTAGCATGTATTGTAAAACAAATTGTTAAATACTTAGCTATTAAGAGGTAAGACTACCATTGTATTCAACGAGGAATACGAGTAGAGCTAATCAAATAGACATTCTCAACTACTTTTCTAACATTCTGGAACTTGTCTTTGGACAACAATCACAAATTGTATCTATCCTCTTTGATTCTGACACCCGGTTTTTCCAATGCGTAGCTTTAAAAGTGCATCTGGTGTACTAAGTTTCCGCTATGTGTGAGATCCAATGAAAAGTCGGTCGGATCACAAGAGTCTATTGTATCATCTTTCAATATAGAAATTCAAACAATACTAGTCACTTAAAAAAATTAGACGAAATTTTGGTCAAAGGTTTGCATATGCCACTTTAGAGAAATCAAAATAAACGGAAGACAATGGTGATGACTTGCTGCTTCAAAAGTGCGTCTTAGTTGCAGTTCTACGGTCTGCATATGTCTGAAGCCAGTTACAACAATGATCTTATAGCCTTATTTACTTTTTGGTTCATGTACAATCCATTATGTACAACCTGATGATCCAGAGACTTCTGGTTATCCCTCTAGTCGAACAATCACAACTTAAGTAACTCGGTGGTCCATGGGGGGAAAAGGAAAGCAGAATTCGTTCAAATCCTCCCATGTGTACAAACGGAACATGTAGGAAAGGAAGGCACTGGTATATTTTGATGTACGATCATAGCCAGAAATTAACTATCAGATCTAGCTTGAACATGATGTTGGATGCAAAGTTGAATTTGCTAGTCCTCCATCAGTTAAAGAAGTTTTGGAGTCGCAACTGAGATAGTGGTGGCTATGCTTGATGGAGTTCATCAAATAACTTCATACAGAAAGATCAATGCTGAACTATGGGAACTAGGATGAAGCTTTTCATGTGTCTTTTGGTAGAAGCTTTTGTTATTTACAGACACTATATAACATTCATCAGTTAGAAAGAAAATTACAGCTAGATTCTGAATCCTGGTCATCACACATTGCCAAAAACTAAAAAATCAAATTTCCATAAGCACAAAGTTCTCTGCATCTCTTGTGATAAGCTGCTTCCAACTACCAAGAACCTTCCTACTACAACAGTCTACACAACAAAGGGCCATTAACCAAAAAAATCATCTTTTATTTGCCATAGAAAACCTGCATTATGGTCCGATAAACTAACCCTCTTTTATTCCTCAACACATCTCTCATCTTGCTCTCTTCAGGCACAGCTCCTTGGCTCTTCACTATCTCCAATAACTCTTTTCCTTCTTCCTCCATCCCTGCATTCACCAACCCTTCAAAACTACCCAAACAAGTAGCTGCATTGGGCTTCATTCCCATTTTCTCCACCATCTCCAACACATACTTCTTCGCCTCTTTCACAAACTTCTCTTCTCCACTCTCCGCCAACGACTTGATCAGCACGCTATATGTATACTCATTCGGCAGCACTCCAGATGACAGCATCCGTAGGTAAACCTTGTGAGCCTCCTTGGGCTGCCCTGCATTGGCGTATGCCTCGATCACCGCCGTATGAGCCACTACATCTGGCATTTGGTTCTTGTCCTTGATTTGAGAGAAAAGCTCCAAGGCCTCGTGGGTCAGTCCGTCCTTAGACAATCCGTCGAACATCTTCACTGCATTGTTGATCATCCCATCTGAACGTATCTTCTGAAACACTTCTTGCAAGTTTGTCGGGTCTTCGGGTTCCTCAATTACGGGTTTCTTGTTAAATGGGTCGTATGGTGGTGGTAATTTGGATTTATCTATTTGCTTAGTCGACGATTTTGTTACCTCTTTCGTGTCCGCCTCAGTATCAGAGTCTTCTGAATCAGATAGCGAGAAATTGACTAAAGTGTTGCGCTTCGGAGGAGCTGAAGTTGAGTTATTCGAAATGGGAGTTTCTGGGGTGGCAGTGGAAAATGGTCTGCTTCTGAATGCGCTAGTTGTGGAGACTGATAAAAAAGAAACTGTTTTGGGGATTAGGGTAGGGAGAGAGGAAGTGTAGTGGAAACGAAGGGCATAAGGGGAGAGCAATCGGCGAAGTAGGGAGAATGACGGCGCTGGAGAGACGATGAGCCACCGGGCAATGGTTATTCCGGCCATCGGCGATGTGGGGGAGTAGAACGTCAAATGTGAATAGCAGCGAAAAGACTAGAAGTATGAAGGGCTAAATTACTTGTTTCAATTAACTATTCAAAAAGTATTTTATAAAATTATACTTGAGCTAAACAAATTAAAACGGCAAAAGAGTGTTTTTCTTATTTTCAGAAAGAAGCTATAGATATTGTTTGATTATAGTAATATATACGGAAATAAATAAATTTATTCAATGGTCATCTTAAATTCGAGTATATGATATGGCAAATTGCGTCTCAAATTTTATTTGAACACGTGAAGTTTTATTTTTATTTTTTTGGAAAAAAGTCCTAAAATTTTGATCATCTCTACTAGTCATCCAATTGAAAATATGATTATTCTGGCTTGAACTCATCTGCCTTATATCAATATAAGCAATAGCATCATACATGTGAATTTTAAGAAGGGTAGATTGATACAAATTTTACTTCTATTTCATGGAGATGGCTAAGTTGTTTATGAAAGACAATCGGCTCAAGTAACACATACTTAAAGAAAATTCTAAAGGAGAAAACAGAAGTAGTGTAGACATCACAAATGTGAAAGCATTCTAAAGCATATAGAGAAAAAGGAATAATAACCACAACGAGATAAAACAATAGCCAAAGCACAATAAACAACATGTAGTAACAAAATTTGAGGGACTAGAACTATAAGAATGGTGCTAATACTACTGTATTCAACAAGAAACCTATATCGTTGGACATAGAGATGACTCAACTACCTTATGCCATAATATGCAACATCCATAACTTTTTATCTAAGGTCATATCCCGAGTAAGCTGGAGATGCGTTATATCATGACCAGTTACCTTTCTCCAATGCTTCTTTAACTTAATTCAACCTCCTTAAAAAGTTCACCATAGTCAAACTCTCACGCTTCCTCAATGGAGCATTTGCATCTCTTATTTTTACGTACCCGAACAATCAGTCTCGCTTCCTCGTCTTGTATACCACGAAAGCTATCCCTAATCAACATCCAAACTGAAAATCAAAACTCACATCAGTTTCCAACAGATGGATAATAGAAATATCAAAAACACAAGATTTCAAACTTAAAAACATAATCTAGATCCAAAATTGAGTCACTTATTCTCTAGCAAATTGTTCGCTTTTCAATAAAAAATATTAAAGGACAAAATCAAAGCACATTATTGAAAAGCGAACAATTTTCTTTTTTAGAAGAACATTCACAAAACTCCATCAATTTTATTTATTTTTAAAGAATGACCGATTTTCATCGATTATTTTCGCACAAAATGTGGGCAACTAATTCCATGAAAAAAATTATTAAAAACTATGATTATTTTTTTTATAAAAAAAATCAAAGGATTTTGTCGATTATTTTTACCAAAATTCGTCTGTTGGTTTTTAAACGTGGCAAATCTGCATTGCCAGAATTTATTATTTATCTATTTTCTTATAGATTTGTCTTTTTAAATTAAGAAAAAAAAAACAGTGTGCTTTTTGTTAACAAAAAAAAAAAAAAGAAGAAAAAACAATCGCGCGTTTTAAATTTTTACTTTTACGCGTAACGGTGCTATAAAAAGGGGAGTGAACCCTACCAGTTACCACCCTTCAAAAAAATAAAATAAATTCCGTTTCCTCTTTTCCTCTCTTTCTTCCTCCTTTTTGAGTATTCTTGCTGTTCCTCTCAATTTTTGAGGTAAATTTCCATTTTATATAGTTATTCCCTTCATGTTTAGTAGAGTCCTTCATTTTCCCCCAATTCAATCTCTGCATTCCGCAAGCAATATGATTGATTGTTAGCCATTCCCAATTTCATAATTAACTCTTGGCCTTTCTTGGTAATTCCACTTTTGAAATATTTCACAATATTCTCAACTTCTGCGATTATGATTCTTTGTGGGTGTTGGACTTATTAGCTTCCTTTGTTCTTGAACATGCTTTCTTGATTTCTTATGATTCTCTGTGGGTGTGTTGGACTTATTAGCTTCCTCCACTGTTCTTGAACATGCTTTCTTGACTGCTTATGATTCTTTGTTGGTGTTGGACTTATTAGCTTCCATTGTCCTTGAACATGCTTTCTTGATTGCTTATGATTCTTTGTGGGTGTGTTGGACTTATTAGCTTCCTCCACTGTTCTTGAACATGCTTTCTTGACTGCTTATGATTCTTTGTGGGTGTTGGACTTATTAGCTTCCATTGTTCTTGAAAATGCTTTCTTGATTAACGTTTTGGATCTTTAATATTATTGGTCATGCTATGTTTGATTGTTCATACTATTCTTTTTTACTTATGATTCTCGTTTGGGTATTGGACTTAGCTTCCATTGTTCTTGAACATGCTTTCTTGATTAACGTTTTGGGTTTCCATTGTTCTTGAACATGCTTTCTTGATTAACGTTTTGGGTTTCCATTGTTCTTGAACATGCTTTCTTGATTAACGTTTTGGCTTTCCATTGTTCTTGAACATGCTTTCTTGATTAACGTTTTGGGTCTTTAATACTATCTGTCATGCTATGTTTGATTGTTCATACTATTCATTTTACTTATGATCCTCTTTTGGGTATTGGACTTAGCTTCCATTGTTCTTGAAGTTGCTTTCTTGATTAACGTGTTGGATCTTTAATACTATCGGTCATGCTATGTTTTGATTGTTCATACTATTCTTTTTACTTATTTCACAAAGATTAGATTGCTGATTGGATTTTGTTTTTCACTTTGTTCTATGGAAATTTATCTTGAATCTTGAGTTGGAAGATGTCATAGAACAAGCATAAGGCCTTCAAGATAGTCTCTGCTCTTTCAAGTATGGAACAGCTAAAACTTAACAAGTTGGTGAATCTATGTTGTTTTTTATTTTTTCCCAAACAAGTTTGTAAACCTATGTTGTCTAGTTGGACAGTTCGTGAAAATAAAATAACTTGGGAAAAAGAGAGGGAAATCTAATGTTTCAAAGAGTCAGAGATTATGATTTTGTATGTAATCTGCTTCAGTTTTTATCTAAACTATCCTGAGGTCCAACCTTTTTTGCTGACTTATTTCATTATCATTAGATTCCCAATTTTCATGTGAAGCATAATTTAATAACTTTAAATCATGGAAGCAAGAGTTGCTATTAACTTAATAACTTTAAATAATAGAAAACGGTATTCCTCTCATTTTTTGGAAAAGAACATTTTCGTATCTCTTCTTCAAGGATTAGTACCTATATGCCCAATCTTATTCTATAGATCCTGCATTTACTTTTTGTTCTAAGCTTTCCGGCGAACACTCTTCATTTCCTGTCACGTTCTCATGTTTTCATTTGTCATCATCCTTTTTGCCATACAGATTATAGTCTTGGGTCTTTGAGAGAATTGCTATTTCATCTGGCTGAGTTGGAAATCAATAGTTGAGTGGGATTGACGCATAATTGATTGATTAATACAACTTTTGTAGTTGGCCTTGTTGGGTTAGTTGTATATGATTTAGCTCCACTTTAAACTGTTGAGTATGCCCTGAATTTTTATTTTTGTTTCTAAATCAGTTCCATCTTTGAGGCCACCAATTAGCATTTGCCATGATATTTTGCAACAACCATAGGGCTTGTCTGTGCATACTTAATATGGTATACATAATTGAATGGTAACACACACTTATTTTTATTGAATTTGATGTAAATATGATGGGAGATAAACAAACCGTCTGCAAAATATTCTCATGGGTAAGCGGTGCATGAAGTATATGTATTTTCTTCTCTTAGTACTTCTGGTTTTTCTTGATAATGTTATCTTTGATTTGATGAGTGATTTAATGCCGTTAAAAAGTTTAAAATGGTAATGTCCTCATTTGGAAATTATGGTGAAATTGATATGTAAATATACTCAAGAATGACTCAAATGTGCTTTCTCAAAAAAAAAA
>JAJONR010016121.1:0-14092 GCA_029582245.1 Solanum etuberosum
AACGGATAGAGTATCTTCTTTTTTTCCCTAAGAAATTGTATCTTGTAGGGTTTATTCTACTTGCTCATTTATACATTATTTTTTTGTTTTGCTATATAGACCTGCTTGTCTTAAGAGGTTCTAGCTTCTATATATGCATGATGAGTGGTGACTTTTCCTGTTAGATTTTTTTTAAAAAAATAATAATCTTGAATCTTCTTTCCTGATCTGGTTTAGTACTATTGAAGGGTAAAAAATAATGAAGTAAAATTTGAGTCTTTGTGGCATAGACATTAGTGTAAATAACCAATATATTTCTTTCGTTTCATATTACTTGACTTGACTTGTGTTGATTTGACACAATTAATCTATAACAAAGCTTTTATTAAGAGTATATTTACTAAGTTAATTTTATTAATTTGAAACTCTAAATTTGATTACTACTACTATCATTACTAGAAAATATGGAATTAGTTCATCGCTAAATAGCCGTTAGATAATTGAATTTTATTTGGGTAATTCGTAGCTAATCTGTAGCGAAATGAGAGCAGCATGATATTTTTGTTGTTTAGCTACGAAATTTTATTGATCGCTATTTTCTTGTTCTTTCTGATTTTGCATATTACTGGTTATTATTACATTTCCAAGATAAATGTACAGCAACTTAGGGAAAGCTATGAAACCTAGTCACATAAATAGTAACAGTTTAATTACATTCCCAACAAATCTTCCTTTTTCTTTTGCTTTTAAGAATCTCATCAGAATATTAAAGCTATAGAGGTTAAAGGCCAAGATTTATTTTTTTTCATTCATGAAGTATATGTTTTACTGTACTATGCATTTTAATTGATATATTGCTTTTAAATCAATATATGTTTTTTTCTTCAGAATTTAAATCCTAAGTGTCCAATTGAAACACTTTATTAGGAGTTGAGGTGCTAAATTGAAAGACTAAATTTGAGTGTCTGAAAAGAATACACTATCAAGTTTAAGGGGTTGATTCTTCACTTGAGCCGAGGGTCTTTCGAAAACAATCTTTCTTTCTACCTCCACGAGGCAGTAGTAAGGTATGTGTATATTCTACCTTCCCCAACCCCACTTATGGGATTTCACTGGGTATGTTGTTGTAGGGGTTGACTATGTTTTAAGCCTAAAAATAATGAACATATATCCTCTTTTTTCTTCAAGGCAGAAAGAAGAAGATCCAAGTTTCAAAGCTATGAAATACAATAATAACAACAAAAAGAACATTGATTCAGAATACCTTCTGGGTAAATAAAGAGTGTATACTAGTCTAAAATCATCTTAGAAAACAAACTCTGGCAACCATTTCGCGAATAAGGTATCCATCTTGTAGTTCAGTAGGAAGAAAAAAATAGAGTACTTGTAAGCTATACAATCTCCGCTACTAAGTCGCATAAAGTTCAGTAGGAGGACTGGAGTAATTACAAAATCTGTCATTTCTACTACAAAGACGCAAATCGTTGCACCCAGGTACCTTGCAAAAGCACATGCAGAAGTTCAGCCCTACAAAGACGCTCTGCACCGTGTGCATATGCAGGCTGGGAGAGCTGCATCAACAACTTCAACAGCAAACAAGAACTTATCTTTATGCCTTCAATAAGAAATTGCAGCATAATTAAGTTAGTACAAGGCATAATAACTTCTGTAAACACTCTAACAAAGTACATAATTACTTCTTCATTCAATGTCTGGCATGCCCAACAGTGGATAACTGGTGTCAGCAGATCCAAGAAGGGGAATATACTCCGATCCTCTTACATGAACACTAAAACAAGCTGCAGAACAATCAGTTGCATAAGAGATACGCCTCAAGTTTTTTCCAGATTCAGTTACTAGTAACTAACTAGTTATCCACTTTGTCCGAAACTAAATACAGCTATTCACTGCAGCAGATCAAACTAGAACAATAAATTAAACGCAAACATATTGTTTTCAAATATGATACTTTACAAAAGGTAAAATATCCAGTAAGAACTGCAGGAATCACCAGAGTAACATAAGAAATATCAAGTCTCATATTCAGGATCCGACTACCTAGTGCAACAAAAAAATTGAATATATTACTCAAATGTAAATGAGTCAAAGTGTCAAACATTGAATGAGAACATAAATTATAGTTATTATACATGGAACACCCAGGTGAACCACACACGAGAATGATTTAAATTATTCGGTAGCCAGAGCACATACATAATTTGAATAACGAAATGAACAAACCCCTGAGACTGAAAACAAAAAGATTATTGCCTAACAGAATTGCTTAAAAACAGTTTTGTTTACACTGTCCTAAAGCAGTATTTAAGTAGTTAGGTTAGACGTTAGAACTAAGGTACAAAGAGAAAGAAATTGATCGTAGACAACAGCTGAAGACTATACCATTTTCTATCTTCATCACACTCTGGAGCATTGTTTCCATTTTCTGTTTCATGTCTGAACTATCATCCATCTCCGGGGCAATAAGAGTAAGGTTCCTGTAAATTTCACGCACAAAACTGCAGATCTTCTCTGCAAAATCAAGTTCCCCTTCTGAAATTCGACCGATTGCTAACCTCATTAATTCTCCCGTCAAGTCCGCAAGCTAAAGTGGAAAATTTAGCAATATGGCAATATTTCTTAGCATTGCTTAACTTGAAAAATACAAACAGATGATATGCTTACCCCTAAGATATAGTCTAAGATGTTAATCTGCAAGGGTTCAACAGAAGGATCACTTAATGGGAGCAAGGTCGCATTCATCTCATCAAGAGTTAATAGAGTCCCTGTCTTGCAGAAATTACAAAGTGTTGCAGCTTCAACATATTCTTGAACCTATAAGTTGGAAGAGCATACAAGCTAAGTAAAATTAGAATATTTCCAAGTCTTTAGAAGCAAAATAAGACCAACTGACCCACCCCAGGAGAATATGCTCGTCTTAGCTTCCAGAAATCAGTCCCTTGCAGTTCCTTAACTAGCCGGGACAAATATTGATCAGTCACAGCTGCCAGATCTTTTACTGCTTTATCCAGAACTTCCTCTTTGTTCTGCTTGCTCATTCTGTTAGTGAAGAAGGGAAGAAAAAAAAACTAAGATAATCTTTCACTGTACATAAAATTCAACAAATTGGAGCAGATGAAGATAAATAGCTATCCAACATTTGACACTTTTTGACTGCATAGGTTAAATAGAAGCACAAATAGAAACTGTGCTGGTACTGGCATACTACATACACATTGAGACACAAGCATCAGTTTCAAACATGTTGTTCACGTGGATAACTGTGTTGAAGATGATAAGATTTCAAGCCATACATTAGCAATAATGTGCGAGAGAAACGATTTACAGCAGCAATGCATAGATCCAGGACCCAGGTATACAGAAGACCACATACAACTATCTGGACAGCACATATATGATACAACTAGGGGACCCATAGACTATAAAGCATAAAAGAGAAAAATAGTGCATCACCAGCTCCACAAGAAAATTCATGGGCAGCGACAGATTTGATACCTGTGCACTTGAAAAATAACCTTCTTGCTGTTCATAGTAATATCACGGCTGGCTTTCACCACCCTTTCTCGTTTATCATTCTGCATCATACACAAAACAAAATTCATATATCACAATTCCATGTGAATTTTGATTCTTCTATACTAAAAAGTGACTTTTCTCCATCATCAATTTGTTTAAAGCTATAATCAGCTAACATAAGAACTTATTCAGAAACTAGCAAGAATAATTTGTCCAAGTGTTCTATGCCATCAATCCTCACTCTAGAACTTTCTCTTTTCAAACTAGAACTTGAATCTGAAATTGAGATTTATCTCTTCAAGCATGGACATACTCAGACACGTTTTTTTGAAACTGGTAACATGTATATATATAAATATGTATTAGATCTGCACCATAACAGTGCTATCTACAATTACAAAAACCCAACCATGCTTAGGACTACAACTTCACAAGGAACCTATCATATCAACTAGTGACTCAGTCTCCTCTACATAGTTTTCTTTACACCAAAAATGAAACAAAAGAATACAAATCATCTTGACTTTCTGCACATACTCAGACATGTATTCTCTAGTTTTGACAAGAGAGTCATCTGGATATCTATAACTGCAAAATCAGCGGTAGGTACATAGAATATACATTCATCTTTTCACAAATAAACTTCCTTCTCTCTAAAATTATCAAAAGTAAATAATCTTCCTTTTTTCTGGTTTTTGATAGGTGAACAGAGCCATCCATTCAATAAAGCACAAATATTTGCATTGTTATATGATGTTTAGATTGGGAAAAGATTTGACTATCAAAATAAAGTGGCACAAGCCGAAAACATGATAGTAAGTTCAAATGTTCGCCATCCAAACCATATGATCTTAATTTCACTACAAAATTTCCAATTCACTTCTCTCCTGCTTAGCTGAATACCAATTCCATTTGGTTGTAGTAAACAAAAGAAGTTCTACAAACATACTTTTACATTTTCCTGCATTAAGTTTGCAAGAACGTTGTGGCTGGCGAGACTAGACCTGGAAACTTGACCACATGAAAGCCACATTTTACATATCAAGTTGTAAAACTATGGGATTTGGGGAAAACTATAGGTAACCAGTTGTATTCTTAACATCAAAAACATGTTAAGAGGGTTCTTTTACAGTTTCAAAAGGTAAAAAGGACTCCTATTCAAAAAAAACATGCATTTAAACATTGCCAAGCAAATCTATCAAGTCTCCTGCTTCCCCCGACATATTCTGTTTACACCAAAAGTAAAAAAGACAAACAATTCATCCTAATTTTCTGTGGTATTGCTTGTCTTCAAAATGTCTGGGCATATTGTCCACCAGATACAAGTTGAGATGGTCTGCCTCCAATCCTCCACAACATTTCTTTTCCACACATTCTTCCGGTAGCTTACCAACTCCTTAGTAAAACTGAACAAAAACCAATTTATACCCAAAATACACAAGAACAGGTACCACCCTCTGGTCATGTTCTAGGTCGATGAATTCTTCAAATTCTAGCCTACTTCAGTAACATTTTCCATATTATGTCCACCCTCAGGTGTATCAAATATAATCACAGCTAAGAGTGTATTTGGCATGAAGGAAAACATTTTCCAATGAAAAATGACTTCCCTGATGAAAGCAGCAGGGATAATAAGTTCCGACATCCCACATCGATAGTTTCCTCCCCACCCTCCAACGCACCTCATCTTCACCCCCTCCCCATAGCCCTTATCCCCACCATCCCACACCCCTACCTCCACCTCCCATGGTAAACATTTTCCTTCATACCGAACACAAACCCTAAATTGCTACATTTTTTACTCCTAAAAAACACCAATTTTCAATTACCCAATTTAAGGAAAACGCAAATAAACAGCTTTTAATCACGACACAGACATATACATGTGAATAACATACAAAGCGATCAAGAAAACAAAAAGGAAGAAACTTAACCAGGTTATTGAGGTAATCAGCATATTTAGAGAAGCCATCTTTCATTGATGATTCAGTGTCAGTTTCAGTACTCATTGTTCTCGCCTTCTTCATTGCGCTTTGCCAAGTTGTTCCCACCACTATTCAACAAAAAATGAACCAAAAATTCAAACTTTATTATTCCTTGAGAAGAGAGAATTAGGGTTTGTTGTTGGAAATGAGAACTTACAGTGACGAATGCGCTGCGGTTTTGGTGCCATAACTATGAAAGATAACTTGGAGGCGTACAACAACATGTGTCCTTCAGCGTAAAAAGAGAGAAAATGTTTGCCATCTTTTAATTAGTTTATTTTCCTAACGAATATTGAAAACACTTCTAAACTTGCTCAAATTATTAATTTTGTTCTCAAAATATTAATAATTTTAACTTAATTTAGATACACATTTAAGTGGATTGCATTGCTTGGAATCACTAACTTTTGCAGGAGTAGGAAATTCTTAATAAAAATTTGAGTAAAGTAATGAAAACAACTCTCGATTTATCGAGGATTTAGAGGTATATTTTCACTCATATTGTAAGATCGAGTGTGTATATTTAAGTTTAATTAGTCAAATAAAAAAATATTTTTAAGACTGTTAATAGTTTAGGATGAAATTAAATTCATGTTGAATTTAGAATCGTTTTCAATATCTCTCTTTTGAAAAAAGTATTGCAATACACCCCGATACTTGGAGCAAATGATTAGTTTCATTCTCGAACTATTAACAGACTTAAAAATATTTCTATACTTGTCTAACTAAACTTAAATACACCTCCGATATATCCCAGATTTGTCACATGACACAGCAAGTGGTCTCAAATTCTTGTAAGAGCATGAAACTCTTAATAAAAAATCGAGAAAAATATTGAAAACACCTCTAAACTTGATGAGAATTTATGAGTGTGTATCGCTCATGTTACAAGATCGGGATATATTTAAGTTTAATTTAATCAAGTAAAGACATATTTTTAAGATTGTCAATAATTTAGAAATAAAAATGATAATCTGTAACGAGTTTAATGATATTTTCAATATTTTTCTATTTTATTCTACCTTTTCGATAATATCTTCGTAGATTTTCAATTCAAATAAAACATATGGGAAATCAAATGCGTCAAAGAATCCGGTTTTAAATTTTGACACGGCAAAAAGCACCTAACTACTGATATATAAATGCTCTGCGAAAAATTTCCCACAGAAAATACCCACAGACTCTTCAGTCTCGGAAAAGCCGGCGAAAAATGGTGAAGCTAGTGGTGGCGACGACGGTGGATCCGGCATCCATTTGCCCGGCGAAGGAGTTGTTAGCTATGTCAGGTTGGCAACCCGGGCCCACGTTGGATCAAGGTATCAGAAGTTTCAGTAATGGCGATGTCAGGCTATTGGAGCATGACAAAGGCATTGTTGAAGAAGATGATTTGGATCGACGTTGGGAGAATGCTACTGGTCAGACGGTCGATGAGGTTATCTTCCTTAGTAAACACACTGCTGTGTCTAACCGCCCCGCTCTCACCATCCACCCCATTGGTATGTAGCATAATAGAGGTCGATTCAGAATTTAAATTCTATGAGCTCAATTTTAAGGTTATTTGCATTTGAGCTTGTTATATTTTAAAAGTTATGGGTTCAGACCTATTAATTGTTTGCAATTTTGCTATAAAGCTGCATCTGCCTCTGTGTAATTGTAATCTCTTGTCTCATTTTATATGAGGGTGTTGGATTGTATAAACTGTGTTCAAAATTAATTGTGCTGATGTATTATATTACTACTATAATGTGTGACCTAGCTTTCAATAAAATTGGTGGGAACAACATAGTTCAAATTACAGTAGAGGCAAAAAAAGGCTAGGTGATTCCATTTGTCTAAGTTTGGTGAATAGAGTTGTCCTCCATATGTGCTGATAGGATGCAGAAGCTACATAACTGGATTAGTCTAAGTGCGACAAACCAGGCAAAACACCAAAACACCTCCTTTTGAAGAAATGAAGGAAAATACTCCCTCTATTTCAATTTGTTTGTTTGGTTTTGACTTGGCATGGGGTTTAAGAAAGTAAAGAAGATTTTGAATCTTGTCGTCTTAAACTATAGATATGTAAAAGGTACCAAAATGTCCTTTAGTCTTATGGTCTTAAACATGTCATGTGGAGAGTTGGAACTAAAGAGTTGCCAAAAGGGAAAGAGACATTCTTTTTTTAAACGAACTAAAAAGGAAAGTAAGAGAAATAAATTGAAAGGGAACGAGTATTAGTTAATGGTGTCAATCATTTTGAACATACCAAAATGAAGAGAGTGGTATATAAATTTTGTAGGGATGGAGTATTATATTACTGGTACTGAAAAGAAATATTCTAGAACTAGTATATTTAAATGAATTTGAATTATTAGAAGTTGTAAAAACTGATTAGGATAATATCATTATTTGAATGGTTATCAAACGTCACCAAGCGTCCTAACATGGAAAGAATGTTTATAAATTGGGAGAGAGTATGGTAAAATTTGATGTATGGAACTTAGATATTTGCAGCACCTTAATGAGGTCCTAATTATGTTCAATGTTTGTTAGGGGTGCCACATTTGAAAGAGGGGGATGTTCCACCACAAGGAGGGAAGCCAGGGTGGGCGGCTCCACCAAATCCAAGGATGGGGCCATGGATGATTCTTTTGAATAAAATTGCTGAATCTCATAATCTCATTCCCGAATTTGAAGTATGGCTCTTTTCTATACCAGTTCTATGATCAATCTTTTATGGCTCTTTTAAAAATTATTCTTCTGCTAGATAATCCTGGCAATTCTCTCCAAAGAACTTCTTTCTTTTGTTTTACCATTTTTCCTCTACTTGACATGTAATATGGAGTGAATACTAATACTCTTGTTTCCTTGCTGGTATAGATCACCTTTGAAGCTACTCATCATGGACCCGTGACAACTAAGCCAACAATGTTTATTGAGATAGGTAAGCTTCATGAAGTACTATTTTTTTGTTTACTTTTAGCTCCTCCTTAAAATTGGAGTTCACACCATAAAAAAAATAGTTCAATGTGCTCTCTTTCATGTCTTATGCATTCATGTTATATAGCACTTATTAAGTGGAATTAAAGCTCCATAATTTCCAAGAGGTCCACAAAATTCTGCATTTGTCAGATAAACAGGCCATAAATGGAACAGAAGGGAGATCTAGAAGTTTACTATACCAATTGCAGCAGAGTTGCATATGATTCAAGTAAAATCTAAAATTGGGTAGAAGAAAATGGTACCAGCACTGATTAGTGATTACTTCTTAGCTTATTTTTCTTTCCCCTTCTATAATTTTAATATGAAAGAAGATCATAGTGTTCAAATAGAGAGGAAGAAACACAAGATTAAGGACAGGAAGTTTTCACAGAGAGAAATGTAAGGATGAGGGAACAAGGTAAATCTTTCTAATTTTTAAGCAAGCAGAGGTGTCCAATCGGGTTGTATGTCAGTTATAAAGCAGATAACTAAGCCATTGCCTTGGTTCACATTGAACTCTTTTCTGTAGTGTAGACACTCTTTTTTCTCTTTCTGGGGTATTCCTTGGCTTAACTAACATAATAATAACCAAATTATGCAAGACTCAATTTGATAGTTGAAGGAGATAGGTTCACAAGACTTCTACTTGGGCAGGCATCGGATTGCTTCATTTTCTTTGTGTGTCCAATTTCTTGCTTCTAGGATAGTATCCCTTTTATATACTTAGGCTGATATAGACTAACTCTGTTTTTAGATTTCTCTCTGTTCATCTTTACCCTTTTTTCTTTGTTTTTTTCCTTTTTTATAGTGGTTTGGAGTGGGATGCCATTCATGTTGTGCACAATTAGAATGCTAAGTCTATATAGTTATTTTGTCCCCTTTTCTCTATTATTTATCACTTCACTCTGCTTCAACAATAGCACAAGTTTTACTCCATCACTTACTTCATCAGCTATGTGGTTTGTGAAACTAATTACTTGCTTGATCTAGGTAGCACTGAGGAGTACTGGAGGAGGCCGGATGCTGCTCAAGTTGTTGCTCTGGTGAGTTTTACTTTGTTATTGGCTGCTTTACTGGTCAAGGATGTTGCTATCTTGGAAGTCTTATATTTGCAACTTTAGTTAGTCTGCGAAGGACTTTTTTTGGTTTATATAGTTTTCTTATGGTATCCGTCTGGTCTATCCAAAACCATCAATTCTTACGTATTTTGATTTTCTCTAACACATATATGTTGTACTCACAGTTAGTCTGGGAAGGACTTGGACTTGGAGGAGGTCCTCCTGTTGGAAACTGGAGCAGGTATCATTTACATCTGCAAGTTTTTCCCCTATATCCCTCAAACATCGTAGGCTCTTCTTTTGACTGAGCATTCTCTTCTCTCTGACGAATTAAATTGTTATAATTGAGTGTGTGTATCGACAACGTCCTAATCCTTACCCCACCTCCCAAGCAAAGAAAAGAAACTGAGTACAGCAAAGGTGAAGTTTTGGGGACACATTTATATTGCAAACCCACATTCTTCCTTATGTTACTTTTACTATTGCTAGCATTGATTTCAGAGGCAGAGCTCCCTTATTTTATTTTTTCAGTTCTCATAATTCTTTATTGTTCTTTCCTTGCAACTTATTAGTCTTCTGTTCCCATCAACATGCGACCCAGGGGTTTGCCTTCTGGGTCGAGCTCATCGCAACGGGATTGCCTAGTGCAGGTTACCTCTCCTGTGTGGTTTGCGAGTTATTGCATAGGAGCGGGGATTTTACCCTGTGTGCACCCAATGGGTAGTGGCTGCGGGTTTCCCTTGTCATAAAAAATATATATATTACCGACATGCTCATTTCATTCCAGTTACTTGCAAAATATGTAATAATCAAATATCGACCTGAGCCAATGCGCACCGGCGTCCTACTTAAGTTTCTTTTCTGGAATTTAGAGCCTCATCTTCAGAGTATCCGTTTACTCTTTTCTTCTGAAGCTGCTCCCATGTATTATTGTACTAAAATGAAGCAAGAAGGAATTTTGGTTTCTTCAAGACCTTTTTTTTCGTTCTCCCATAGCCTTCACAAGCTTTATGCAGTCGTGCTATTCTTTATAACTTTGGAAGTTCTCAGCAAGAAGCCACATGTTTTTAATGAGGCTGCAACAGAGCAGAATATGATCTCCTATTTGAAGCATGAGAAAGCCTTCTTTTTTAAAGTGTAAAATGGTCCAATGTGACCAGCATGATAATCAAGAGGCTAACCAACTTTTGCACTTCCTGGTTCTGGTTTTGATCCAGGAGTGAATTTGGTAAACCCAGACTCTGTTAATCTCTATTCTGTCAGTCCTATGGTTTTGTTGTCCACAATTTTGCACCTTATAAATTAACTCTTTGAGATTAGCTAGACAGACTATAGTTTGAATGAATGGTTATCTTATCTAGCTGTTAATTTTATTTGTCTGTAAACGATGTCTTCTGTATTATTCTTAATTGACAAGTCATTTCGTTGCCGTCCAGTACGTCTGCAAATAACAAAGTCCTTCTAGGGATTGGTGGAGGACATTATGTGCCACGACATACAGATGTGATAAAGTAAGTAATTTGGTTACTAAATTGTTTATTACCTCTATATCTTGGAGCCTTTGGAATGTATGTGATCATTTTGCATTAAAACTTTGGCATAGTTAAACTGTAAAAGGCTTTGTTTTCTGTATCTTCTTACTTTGCTTTTCAAGTTGTCTATTGAGCAGATTATACAATGGTTGATTTGTTTCAGCTGCTCTTTTAGAACCTAATGACTCTTTAGCTTTGTTTACGCCAACTGCATGAAGTAATCCAAAGTTGCTACATTATGAAACAGAAGCTATATTCCAGCATAAGTTTGGTTTAATTTGTTTTCGTTCGCTCACAGGAAGGACGGTTGTTGGGTGGGCCAACTCCTCTCTGGTTACTCCTTACCGATGGAAGATCCTGGTCCATCAAAAGGTAAAGTAAATGCACAAGATATTGCCGGAACTTGGAAACACTCAATTAGAGCAGCATATGATGCTACTAAAGCAGGTTTTCCTGGTGGAGAAATTCTGGCACATCTTGATCAGAAGTAAGTTCATTTGCAACAAAAAAAAAAGATATTTTTTTCTATATTTGGTTCTACACTATGAAAGAATAAAAAGAAAGATACTAATTCCCAACCAGCACTAGTATCACTTGAACTTTCACGGAATCTACCTCTTCCACTATGGAGCGTAAGGACCACTTTTTAGAGCCAGGGTGAACTGACTAGATAGGAATTTTAAGACGGTGAAAATATGTTACATCAAAGAGTGACCATCTCAGTAAGCTTAAATTTTCCAAGTGATCCATCTTCATTCTTTTATTGGACAACCATTTATTTGAGCATATTGTTACAGAGTAATAATCATGATAGAAAATGAAAATATGATCTTAAAATGGAAGAAGCTGCAGTTTTCCAGAATAGGAGTGCACATTTACGTACGCTATTTATTTTCAATGTTAGATAGACTTCAGTCTTCTCAATGCGTTGAATATTTAAATCTAATTTTTCTTTGTCGTAATCTTGAAGTTAAAAAAAAGACTGAGATTTTCTAATGACTTGTTATCTGGAAAGAACAATATAATCTTTGTGTAGAGTCCTTTTTCAGGATCATAATGACTCCCCTCCATCCAATAATGGTGCATCATCAAGCTGAGGGGACATTCTGCCCAACGCCCAAGCTCTTTTTCTAGCTTCTCCATAACTCTGTTGCGATTGATCTCCTCTCACCAACACTTCAAACAATTCCATTGATGACACAGTTGCCAGGAACTTGGTTTTATCACTTAGCTAGTCACTTAAATCTTAAACCCTCTTTAACCATTATATATCCCCACTCTTAGCCCTACGTTAGGATTCTGTTAAATATTTCTGGCAGAAACTTTTCAGCTGTCAAGAGAAAAGAAACTACGACAAGATTACCACTCCTGACCAGTCATTAGTCTAGCTTAGCCCCTTTTCCTCTCCCCGTCATGTTTACTACTGAAGTACAACAATTTTCTTCTGTCTGTTGAGTACAAAACAATCAAAACGAGTAGCTAGGATTTAATGAGCGTTGCAGGCTTCAGAGATGAAGAGAGATACATTGTTTCCTTCCAACCTCTGATAAAGCCGTAAGTTGTCATTAGCATGTCATTAGAAGCTAGTATAAGATCAAGAACACCTGAAGGTTAGTGTGGAGTAAACATTTCTCACAAAACATCATTACATTGTTTATCTCAGTAACATTTTAATTGTTAACGTCCTCCTTTTCCTTTTTCGTTTACTTAGAATAACACAATTTTGTTATACTTGAATATCGTTGCAGGAGTTTCAAGAGCTGGCAGAAGAACGCGATTATTGAATTCCTAGGTGCACAGAACATTAAAATTGGCAAGCCAGGTGACTTCCGCTGATTCTGAACATTTTAAGCATTGTAGAGTTACTTATTATTGGTGAAGTTGTTAAAGGTCAACAACTTCCATACGTTTTTTGTGATTAGATGTAATTGTAGAGTAGGTTGAAGCAATATCGATTTCAAAAGATATTCAACATCTGTTATATATATAAGTAAAAAAAAATAAAAAATTATATAGTTGGTGTAATTTTCTGTCAAAGAAAGTTCAGATGAACCCCTTGTCCCAATCTATCTAGTATTTTCATGCATTGTGTTTTACATTGACAACGACAATAATATTGAAGTCATAAATTAGATGATGTAATCTACATTTTTACGTACTGATAACAATGTTTCTCCATTTAATCCTTACTTAATATACTTATTTTTTTTCTTCATTTAAGCTCACCTCATGTTATCGTCTAGATTAGTTGAATCAGTGAAAGCTAGAGACATAGAAAGTTAAAAATATATATTACTCTATTTTTTCCATAATTAATCTACACGCATTTATGTGAATTTAAACAAATTTTCCTGTCGTTTGTTTTTCCCAAAATAAGCATAAGCAACACAATAAGAGGTCTAACTTAAAGTTTATAATTATAATCACAATTTGCTTAATATTATCAAAATACAAGTTGAAAATCAGATAGATATGAAACCTTGAATCCTCATTATGAAAAACATTAGATTATGTTATACTAAATGAGTTACACCTTGTTTGGATGGTTGTTACCCATTGTATTATATTGTATTGTTAGATTATACAATGTTTGTTTTGATTATTATTTAAATTATATTGTACCGTATCGTTTAAATCCATTACTAGATAACAATGAAAAGACCCAATTTATGTAATGACCGATTTGGTGTAATCGCGTTGTTACCTTAATATTTTCTTATCATTTTGTCTTTACTTATTATTTAATAATTCTATTTTATTCTTTACCCTACCTTTTTCAAATCATAGATATATGACATTATGTAGCGATGGAGACCGATACAATCTATCCAAATACTAATTTTATTAGAACGATACAATACGATATAATATAATAGGATATATTATGAAATAATACGTAATAACCATTCCAACAGAGTGTTAAAATTTTCACCTAATTTATATGAATATATATGACATTATGTAGCGATGGAGACCGATACAATCTATCCAAATACTAATTTTATTAGAACGATACAATACGATATAATATAATAGGATATAT
>JAJONR010016122.1:0-10536 GCA_029582245.1 Solanum etuberosum
TACCCTTTAAAAATCCAGATTGGACTTTCCTTATTTGAACAGCCCAACTTCCAATGGGAATATCTCACTCATACGAACTCGGAATCGCGCAAACTTGGCGGCGTTGGAAAGATTATTCCAAGATCTTTCCTAAGATATCTGGAAACACACCTAACTCATCCTGAGCTAGGAGTTATGCTCATTTAAAGTAGGCCAAAACTCAACTTAACATACTTAACAAAATTTCCATATTTTTATAATCTTTCTACAAAATGGCTATTTCCAATTTTTTTTACTTCTTTCTAGTTATTTCAATTTGTGAGATGTTACAACCAGATTCTTGTCCTTTGGTAATAAACAAATTCTTGTGAATAATGTCCTTCAGTCTATGCCAGTATATCTGTTGTCAGCTATGAACCCACCTAAGAAAGTAATGGAGCAAATATATCAAATATTTGCAAATTCTTTTGGGGGAATACGGGAGGTGTAAAGGGGAAACACTAGGTGGCTTGGAAGGAGTTATGTTCCCCAAAAGAGGAACGGGGATTGGTTTTAGATCACTTCATGATATCAATAAAGCTTTATTTACTAAGCTATGGTGGAATTTCAGAGTATCCACCAACTCACTATGGACTAGATACATGTGGAATAAATACTGCAAGAAATTGCATCCAGTTATGGTAAATAGTACAGGTGCCTCACACATATGGAGAAAAATGATTAATATTAGGGAAGAAGTGGAGCATGACATTCGTTGGAAAATAAAACTTCTGGTTTGATAATTGGACCAGACAAGGAGCACTGTACTACACGAAAGAAAATCTGGCACAAGATGAGGAATTGGTAGTGAAAGAATTTACAACAAATGGGGTCTGGAATGAACACAAGTTGAAAACAGTCATATCGGATGAGATGGTGCAGCATATAACAAAGAACATCAGACCCCCCACTAGTGAAACCATACTTGACAAGGCCTGGTGGATTCAGAACTCAAAAGGAGATTTCACTGTGAAATCAGCTTTTCACAATATGGGAGGGAAGAAGGCAGAAAAGGATTGGAGTAGATACATGTGGGTAAAGGGGCTTCCTTACAAGATTGGTTTCTTTTTATGGAGAGTTTGGGGAAAAGAATAGACACTAATGATAATCTAAAGAGAATGAGGCTGCAAGTGGTTTCTAAATGCTACTGCTGTGAAAGATGAGAAATTGAGACTATGTCTCATTTATTACTAACAACTCCCATAGCCCAAAAGCTATGGAAGCAGTTTGCTTCATGTGTAGGTATCAATATAAATGGCTTGAATCTTAAGCAACTCATTTATAGGTGGTGGGAGCACAAAATATCAAATAAGCTGGATCAGATACTAAAGGCCATCCCAGCTATCATGATGTGGGAGTTGTGGAAAAGAAGAAATGCTATAAGGCATGGGAAAAAACATCTTATAATTATATGTATTATCAACCAGTTGACAGTACATCAATTAATAAGAGTCAAATTCCCATGGCTTAAAGGAATATCATACCAGTGGGCAGAAATGGTGGATACATCGCAGAGGTATAAACCCACACTACATTATAAGATTGTTAGATGGTTGCAGCCTAGAGAAGGATGGATTACTTGCAACACTGATAGAGCAAGTAAAGGAAATTCAGGCCAAAGTACTTATGGTTTCTGTTTAAGGGATAGCAGATGAGACCTCATATATGCAGAGGCCCAGAACTTTGGGATAGCTACTAACATGGAAGCAGAGGCAAAAGCAATGTGGGAAGCGTTACATTATTGCATTAGAAAACAGCTAAATCATATCCAGTTGGAGACGGATTCTCTAGTACTAAAAAAATGATCTATAGAAACCGGAGAATACCGTGGGAACTAGCAGAAATAATGGAAAACATACATGACATGCTTGGAAAAATTATTGTGCGTGTACAACACATTTTCAGGGAAGCAAACCAGCTAGCATATTTTATATCAAATTCAACAGTCAATACAGAAGAAAAGCAAATATTCCTTAACTTTCAACAATTGCCAAGTAGAGGAAGAAAACTTTTAAGCATTGATAAACATCAGGTCCCATCAATTCGAATCAAGACAAGGAGAATTAACAATATCAACAACAATGGACATCATGCTTAGATACATACTAGACAACACAAGGTTCCACAGCTATGATATATACAAATTGGATCTGAACTATGATTGGAGCAAAAGAGCTGTTAAGGAACTATTCCTAATTCTAAGCTATGACAACCAGCAAAAAGTTATACAGGGACCAAAAAAAGTCGAGAGTAAGGAAGCCAAATCTGAAGTGGTAGCGAGCATCCAGCATCCAGCATCCAGCAAAGAGATCGAAAGATTGAAGCTCGGGAGCAAGGTCTTCTTCTCCTATTCAGCTTCAACTACAGGAAAAAGGAATCAGACGAGGTGTAAAAGAGAATAGAAATGGAGAACAAGATCAAGACTTACATGGATCCGCAGAACTGGGAAGCAAGGCGTATACTCTCTATCAAGTTCAGTTTGCACTCAAACATTCCAACCGGACAGTACACCTGCAAGGAGAACAGAGCCATCTGGGAAGAAATGAAATGACATCAAAACAAAAATGGAAGCCTTACCTTTGTGAGCTGATTAGTATAACACATAGCACACGAGATGGATGGAGTATATTTATCACCCATAACAGAAGGAACATGAAGCAAGAGTTAAATGAGGCAAGGAAGAACATATTTCAGAGCCAAGAACAAAAGAGGCGGAAAGAAATAAAGAGGAAGAAAAAGAGAAAATGAAGAGCTGAAATACCCTTTTAGGAAACCCTAAAGAGTAGGATCATGTTTTAGTCACCTGGTCTAGTCACTTTTGGGCCGACCAGATATCTTATTTATTAATATGGCCCAGTTCGTTTAATTCAATAATATGGACTCAGTGTCCAAATTTGATTTTAAAAAATAATAATTTGAGATAGGAGTATTTATTTTAAACTATAATTTATGTAATATTTCATCAATGTCAATCAAAATTTGTTTATTTATATACACAATAGATGATATCCTACCGTTTATATTACTTAATCATCATTTTAAAAATAGTTATTTTAATTTACTTGTGCAATTTATTAATTTTTTTAATAAAAAGATTTTTTATTTACATTCTTATTATTAAATAACTGCATAAAATAGTAGTAATCAAATTTAAAGTTTCAAAGCATTATTAATAATGTTAGTTTAGTAAAATGCACCTCTGATTAAAAAAATTTAAGGGGTGTTATCAAGAAAGACCAAGTAATATGAAAAGCATGGAGTAAAAGAGTGGATGAAGACAAAAATATATGCATACATACATATACACGTACACTTAATGCATATTATATTGGAACAACAGTCATAAAATTAAAATAATATTAAATTTTGTGATAAATTCATAAAAATATTATTTTACTTATAATGTTAATGAACTGATCAGAAAAATTTATAAATACTTAGCTTAAAATTAAATTATATATAATATAAAGAGGTTATTACATATATGTGAGGTTATTACATATATGTCATATAACAAGGGTAAAATGGATAATGTATAGGATACAAGAGAGAATTTGATTATTGTCAAAGTTGAGGAAAAAGTTTGTTTTTTAAAGCAAAAGTTGGGGTGAAATTCTAATAGGTTAAGGACACCTTTTATGTAATAGGTGGAAGGGGAACATTTTTGAACAATTTCCAATATGATAACAACATTTTTGACCCAATAGGAGGAAGGGAGATAAATTTGATCCAATAAATAGAAGGAGGAGGACCTTTCGGAACCATTATAGGACATTTGAAAACTTTTTTCCCATAAAAATAGGGAAAAGAATCAAAGTTATACAAAAAGTGGAAATTTTTTATGTTTTGCCTATTTATATAAACCTAAGTTATACACAACATAAAAAGAATCAAAACTTATCAGGAATTAATTAAATCCAATTGACCACGAATTTAATCTTTGATGCGAGAAATTATAGAGATAATATTAGTACTGTAGCTTGTGGCACGATTTACTCATTCATTTTGTAGTTCAATTTCCCGTTGAAATGACCCATTATTGTTACAAAGTCGCATAATCGTTGACAAAGACAAAGCAAGTGTTTTAAATACACATATGATGTAAAGCATTTAATGAAGTAGTTGTGTAATGCAACTTGATATTCTAATTTAATTGTGTGGGCCACTGAACCTAAAATTGTTTCAGTATCATTTGAAAAAAAAGACATGGTAGGGTAAAAAATAACATTAACAAGATGAAATTTTAACATAGTATAACATACATTTAGGTTCTAATATTGTCAATTCGATTATAACAGACTTGTACTTTTAGATTAAATACTAATCCCTATGTTCATTTTTATTTGTCTACTATTTTAAAAAATAGATTTCCATATTTATTTGTCACTTTTAACATATAAAGAAAAGATAAAATTCTTAGGGAGATTTTATGGAGATACTTGGAATCTAGAGGTACATGTGACATACACATTAGAGCGATTAAGAACGTGTACGATGGAACCAAGATCGAATCCTGAAAATTGATAGGAGACTCGAAAGACTTTCCAATTGAGATGAGGTTACATCAGGGATCAAATTGTAGTTCATTTTTATCTGTTCTGGTAATAGATAAATTGACACAAGATATTTAAGGGGAGGTATATATACTATGGTGTATGTTATTTACAGATGACATAATATTGATTGATGAGACACACAACAAAGTAAATGATAGTCTAGAGGTTTGGAGATATACCTTAGAATCTAAAGGCTTCAGGTTGAACAGTACTAAAATAGAGTACACAGAGTAGAGGTTCAATGATGGATTGCATGAGATAGGTGTGGAAGTGAGGATTGATATACAAGTCATCCCAATGAGAGGAATTTTCAAGTATCTTAAGTCAGTAATGCAAGAAAATGAGGAGCTTGATGATGATGTCACACATCGTATTGGAGCATAGTAGATGAAATGGAGACTTGCATCCAGTGTCCCATGTGATAAGAATATGCCACTGAGACTTAAAGATAAAGCCTATGGAATGATTGTTAGACCACCTATATTGTATGAGGCAGTGTGTTGTCCAATAAAAAATTCACAAATTGATCAGAAGATCATGAAAATAATAAAAATTATATAAAATTTTATATATATATATATATATATATATATTTTATATATATATGGGACAAGGTGAGAGTGACCTCGACGATGGACAAACGAAAAACGAGGTTGATATTGGTTCGAGCGTCATGTGAAGAAGAGTAGTACAGATGCTCCAATAATGAGATGCGAGGGTTTGGAAATATTAGGTCTCACTAGAGGTAGAGGTAGACCAAGGAAAAATTAGGAAGATGTGATTAGACAAGATACAAGACACATCTCTAGCTCACCGAGTACATGACCCTACTAAGGAGAGCATAATGTTAGGGATTAGGACAGAAGTAGTGGCAGAGACAAAATTCCCATCAAGGAGTGTCAAAATATGAGGAATTAAATATACAAGAAAGCCAACAAAATAAATATTAAAAAAGAAAAAAAATGGTTACGCTCAAAAAACATTATTAGATATGCTGCACTAAGCCTCACTTATATATGTCAAGAGGATGCCAATACTTGTACAGTGTAATTTTCCTACGAAAGAGTGTCACTTGACACCCTTTAAGCGCATAAGAATAGCTCCACCCCTGAATAGAAGGTTAGTAGGTATACATAGTCGAATGATTTCCCTTCGTGGGAAATCATGTTTGGTGGATCTTATTTGCTCCCTCTTCTCCTTCTTAGTATTAATTATTTCATTATTATCATTATCTTCCATTTATTTCTATTGTTATTGTTGTTTCTTTTGCTTCTGTTATCCTTACTCTTTTTACTATCAATATTATTGTTGTTTTTTAGTATTTTCATATTTATATTGAGAAAATTTTATCATGAAAACTCTTGCCAGTTATTGGTAGACATCAAATCTAATTTAAATTTGAATGAAATATGGATGGTAAATTTCGTACGTTTGTGCATGTGTGTAATAAAATAAATATTGTCAGACAAGAGAGAGTTGCTCGGATGGTAAGCTCTTTAAGGTTGTGAGTTCGAGTCACCGAGAGAATAAAATTAAAATAAAATAAAAAACAATGGGGTGAAGTAATATCGAAAAGAAGTTGAAAGTATTGTAGTTTTCATTAAATAATTGAATTAAAAACAAAATAATTATTCACTTTTCCCCAATATTTTAAGTTTTTGTTGGGAGATTTTTGTGGCAATTTTAATACATTTTTGTGGCGGCACTCTACACAAAAACTAAACCTTTGGTGGCGACTTGTGTTATTGAGTATCAGCCACTTGGTATAGCCAACGATCCATGAGTCGCCACACAGGTTATTCGTGGCGATTTTTGGCTTTCTGTGGCGATTTGTGTCGCCACAAAAAGGTTTTTTTTTTTTTGTGTCAAATGAAAATTATAAAAGATTAAAATCTATAATATTTCAACAACTATCACAACTTAATAGAAATTTAAAATTCAAATCATTATAAACCTACACCTTATTTTACAAAAATGAAAATTACTCCAATAACTGAAAATAATTTTCAACCATAACAAAGAAAAATCAGATAGACAATTTTAGGAGGGGAATCAAGTTCATGTAAAGATAACCTTATATTATATATATATATAGATAAAATTTCTATGTATGGTTATCATTATCTGAAGTTGTTTTGTCATAGCTCGCTTGACACTATTTCTCATGTACATGTAATTGAGCTTTCAAGTCCCAATTAATTATATCGTCCTTAACCTCAAAATATCTTTGCATTAGGGGTGTACATGGCCGGGTTAGTTCGGATTTTTCAAATATCAAACTAAACTATTTGTGTCGGATTTTTAAATTTATAAGCCAAACCAATAAAATTCGGGTTTTTCAACCTCGGATTTTTTTTGGATTTTTCGGTTTTCGGGTTTTTCCGGTAAAGTATTCATACAAACATATAATTTACTTGTACTTCAAATATTTCTTTAGTCCTACCAAAATACAACTATCTAAGGTGTTTCTTAAAAAAATAACACAATATGATATGATTAATGACATTAAAATATCCAACAAAAATAATAATAATGAAATCGCGTAAAACAAATATTGCAAATTAACAAGTCATAATGAAAATGATCATAATTTAAAAGTACTAAATCATGCTAAAATAAGTTTAATAAGTATTAGTTACATGACTAAATATTAAAGGAAATTAAAATTCGATTATGTATTTTAATTGTCTAAACCAATGTAAAACTAAAGAACAAATATTCAATATTATGGTCCTTCTTAATGTTGAATTGATTTTCTTTTTGCATTAGTATTAATTTGATTTTGATTTAAGCTTTATTATAATTACCAACATCTGTGGACTATAATCTTTATTGGATCATTCAGAATTTTAAGTTTTAAACTTGAAATAATATATTAAAAGATAAAAACTATGAAAAAATATAAGAAATATTTAAAAATTATATCAAAGTAAATATTTTTATGTATAAAATAAAATTTTAAAATTATATATATAATGTCGGGTTAATTTGGTTTCGGATTGATTTTTTTTTTAGTTAAAACCAAACCAACCCAAATATAATCAGATTTTTTTTTTCAATACCAAACCAAGTCAAACAAAACCACTAGTCAATTTTTTTTTCCAATTTGATTCAATTTACGATTTAGTTCAATTTTCAATTCGATTTTATACCCCTGTATATCTTGCATATAGGTGCATGGTACAAAAGGGAGACAAGGTTGTGGGCCAAGAATCAATTCAATGGGATAAGTTACCTGCACACCAGGCTACTTGGGAAGATTATAACACTATTGGTTTATTTTAGAAATTTTCTTCCTTGAGGACCAGGAAAATTTTAATTGATTAATTGATGTGAGTTACTCCTTCTGTTTACTTTTACTTATCATTTATTTCTAAAATAAATTTTCATTTTATCTTGTTATTTTTGATATTTCAAGAAAAGATAAAAAAAAATTCTCATGTTTTACCCTCAACATTAAATATTTATTCTCCAAATCATTTTCTAAAACCTAATACTACTAAACACCATTTAATAAGGATAGTTTGCTAAAATACATATATCAATAATTATTTTCTTAATGGGTATGTCAAGTAAAAATGAACGGAGAAAATAAAATGAAAGAGTTAGAAGCTTGGTTGGTCACTCAATTTTGAATAGTTAATTATTATAGTCAATCACTCCGTGGAAGAGTTAACATTTATGGTAATTATTCCCAAAAATGTAATTTTTGATATCTATTTAATGACGTGAAAGCGGTAAACTTTTAGAAAAAAAATACTTTAAAAAATTAAAACAAATATTTAATTATTGTGTTCTAAGTCAATTTTTTTACATATTATTTTCTTGTTCTTTAATTTGTTTTTATTTTTCTTGTTATTCTTCGTTAATCGAATTTAGTAAGGTGGTGTTGTGAGTATGAACGTTTTAGATATGTTACGGGATACACTAAATTAGTTAAATTCGTGTTTTCTATAATTCAATAAAGCATTTTATCTTAGCATTATTTTTATTTTCTCTCTCTCATTATTCTTCATTAATTGAATTAATAAGCTGTTGTTTTGAATATAACTATTTTAAATATGTTATCAGGATATACTTACATAGTCAAATTCGTATTTTATATAATTGACTATAGAAGTTTTAAGGCTTCACAATTTTTGAATTTTTTTAAAAATTAATTCCGCAAATTTTGAAAAAAGGTAGTTTTTTGAATTTAAAAAATGGATATCTCATTATTATTATTATTATTTTAAAATGCTAATTTTTCTTCATTAATCACATTACTCGAGAAATATCTAAAAGATACATTAATAACACCTTATTGATGAATGTGACTGTTTTGAGTATATCCCGTAACATATCCAAAATACTCACACCCAAGGCAATATCTTATTAAATGCGATTAATGAATAACAAGAAAAATAAATTAAAAATATTGACTGAGAATCCAACAATTAAATATTGATTTTAATTTTAAAAAATATTTTTTCTGAAAACTTACAGTTGCATGAACATCATTAAATAGGTATCGAAAGTTATATTTCTGGAAATAATGACCATGCAAGTTAACTAAGAGGATGTTTGGATTGACATAAAAGTTGGTAAAACCTACTTTTAAGTCAGTTTTTGACTTCTGGAATTGTTTGACAAATATAAAAATAATTTAAAATAAGTCAAAAAATGATTTAAAATAAGTTAGAAAATGTTTGACAATGTTAAAAATAACTTAAAATAAATTTAAAATGACTTAAAATAAATTAAAAACCAAAAGTAGGCCTCCCCTACTTTTTATTTTTTTGACTTAAAAGTCATTTAAATTTGACTTTTTATTTTTAACTTAAAAGCTACATTTTTAAGCCAATTCAAACGGGCTCTAAGTGAGAAAGTTGAGTGACTCCTAAAGACAACAAAATTGAGCAACTATGATGACCAATTACTTAAAGCTACTAACTCCAAATTGGAACGACAAGTAATGTTTTTATAAACAAATTAAGTTTAGTAAAGTGACAAAGAAATTAATTCCAACCTTTTTAAGGATTACTGGGGGATTAGGGGGCATTTGATGAGAAATTTCAGCAGAGGTTTAACCATAAGATTACTTGAACTAGATACATATTTGTACTTGTTAATTATTGTGAGAACTCAACATATGCTACTTAAAATTTGATCTCGTTTGCCTAACTTAGAGCTGAATTATATATTTTTGAGTTGGAGCAATAGTATATCAAGATTATTATATCACTTCAGAATTTGATTGTCACCTTGAATTCAATTCTGATTCAAGTTAATAATGAAGCTACCCTCATCTAAGTTGAGTGCAAATAACTTTTTTTGGAGTCTTCCTTAATTCTCCCAATTATTGAAAAAATACAAAACTAGAAATATGTCACTTACTTCTGTATAACTATCAATCCAATTGACATAGCGGCAGCCTTGTCAATAAAGACAACAGAAGCAGAAAAAGAAGTTCTCCAAGGATGTGTTTGGTAGAAAGGAAAATGTTTTCTTGGAAAACAAGTGGATTTCTAACTTATTTTCTTTTGTTTGGCTGGTGAAGACAATATTTTCTGAAAAATATTTTTTAATGTTTGGTTGGCGAATGAAAAATATTTCTAAAAAATCTTTTATTTTTGGCTTGAGACTAGAAAATACTATTTAGAAAAATAATTTCTGACCCGAAAATCAACCCCGATAATCGATCTAGAATCTGACCCTGACACCCAAACTAGGACACGACCTCGACAACCGTTCCAAAATCCGACCCTGAGATCTGACCGAAGACTTGACACAGACTTCCGACCCTAAAATATTTGTCAAAAATATTTTTTTTAAAAAGAAATTGGCACGGGGGGCGCTCAGGGTATGGGGTGGGCTAAAAACGAAATTTTATAAAATTGAAATATTTTTTCAAAACATTTTTTTTGTGGGGGGAGGGGGTGGTAGGGGTTGGGTGAGGTAAAAAAAACTTAAAATTTGAAAT
>JAJONR010016123.1:0-12747 GCA_029582245.1 Solanum etuberosum
CCCCCCCCCCCCCCCCCCCCCCCCGGAAAAGAAAAAGAGGAAAACAATACCTAAGCCCTAAAGAAAAGAATGCTGTAGGTTTTCTTATATTTTCAGTGAAGGTGTGACTTATATTCTTATATGATTCGTAATATGAATCTCCACATGACTAACAAAGAAAGCTCTCTTTTTTGTCTTGTTTATGTCTGTTATTGTTTTCTTTGAGGATCTAACATCAACCTTCATTTTTTATCTCTCTTCCTCTCTTCCAGTGCTATTAATTGCGATGCTGATGAAAATGGCGTACATTACATGGTTTTTGCTCGTGTGATTTTGGGTAATGTGGAACCTTTGCACTGCGGATCTGAACAATGGCATCCCAGTGATGAAAAATACGATAGTGGAGTTGATGATCTCGAGAATCCTACTCATTATGTTGTTTGGAATATGAATTTGAATACACATATATACCCAGTGTGTATTGTGAGCTTCAGAATTCCTCCAGGAGCTGAAGGTAATCTCCACTTTGTTCCTATATTGAAGCATCAGGATGACACAATCTGTATAGGCCTTATAACTCTTAACAATTTTTTTTGAAACTGTTGTTAGTGTCTACAACCATGGAGCCTGCTTCACATTACTCTCTCTTTTCATGTCGGGCCATTCCCACGTCTCTTTCCTTGAAATGGAAACTTCACCCTTATTTGTTAAACTTTTCAGAAGTATCATATTCACTTTTATCTTTGTGAAAGTCAAATGCCAGAAAAAAGTACTGTATCTTAACTCTACTTTGGGCCCTAGTTTTCCTCATAACCAATTTCTTCTCAATGAATTTTTGGAGTTAAAATTGAATTTCAAGTTAGTTAGTCTTTTGGCAATAAGATTTAGTTATTTAGTAAGTGTGTCGAAAGTATAGCAAGCTACATTTGTTTCATTTCAAAGTAACAAGAAGTATTTATGCCTTAGTTAAGGATTATTCATTTGACTGGGAAGTGAAATAGGAGAACCAATTTTGGTTTAGACACGGTATATTATCAACTATACTCTTATTTTTCCAAACTATGATCAATTATAGTATATTTCCTTTGAGACATTTGCTTTCCGGAAAAACTTTGAATATAAGAATTATGAGGTGAAATTCTCAATGTTCTCTAGATCTGTGAAATAAATGAAAGTGACAAGTTTGTTGCTGATTTCAGATTCTTTAGATATGTGAGGGATTCCTTTTGTGCATTTTCTCTTTTATTTTTATTTTTAGCATTTTAAAAATTGCGGAAAACTTTAAATATTTCTCATTGAAAAATCATGCAGCACTTGAATTAACGCTACCACGCTTTTTACAGGACCTCGTTTTGGAAATGATAGTCGGATTGATGTCTCAGGTGTCAATACTTGTCCTCGGGGCCCTGTGGAACAGGTACCCACAAATACATTTCCGAAGGACTTGGGAAGTTTAGCTGCAAATATTTTACACTTGGGTAGTTGGGGGGATTTGATTATATGATCTTCATTGAACTGAAAGATGGGGGAGTTGTGGAGAGACAGTGTTGGACATGCAACAAAAGCGAAATGAACTGTCTGATAATATGACCTTTGAAATAAATTTAGGATTTTGAGAAACTTCTAAAGAAATCAAGCACAATGGGCAAAGAAGAGGAACATGAAGTTCACTAATTCAAAAGACCATGTCTTGAATTTCTTTGGCAAAATGAGTGAACATCAAAAAACAGAAAGTTATTTTATATGCTTTGACATGTTTGTTGCTTATATTTATTGTATTGATTTATCTTCTTGATCAATGGGTTGAGTTACTTCCTCAGATGCATGCTAGTTATCTAGGACATCATTGATGACATAGGCACTTGATAAAGTACTCTCTAGATGACTGTTTGATATTATTTAACGGGTTTGCAATTGTAAAGTACTAGTATAAGGTATGTGGTGCGACAAATAATCTGCATCCACCATTGCAAAGGCATAGTAATTGCTCTTGCACGTGCTTAAACACCGGTATTATTCATCTGCTGCACAAGAAACATTTCTGTTTTACGTGTCCTACAAGAAACATGTCTGTTTTGCAGCCTTGCTGGAATTGTATCTGTTCATCAATTAACTGCAGATCTTTTTAGGTAACAGTTTTTGTATTTTCATCTTTAGGGAAGTCATCGTTATCAAATATCACTGGTTAAGTTGGCCCTAGAAGAGGCTGCGAGGATTCCAAAGTTCCCTGGGGTGCCATTCTCCTTGTTGATTGATGCAATCTCCAATGAAGTAACTGCCGAGAAAATGAACGATGTTACTAGAAATTTTGAGTTGCTTGAGGTTTGTACATATACAGAATCTTTTCCTCTCATTTTACACCTGAATTTTTGTATTTCATCTTGTTGTTCTAATGATTTTCTTCTCTTATGGTTCCTTCTCCGACATTGATAGTTCAAGAAGATATGTAGGGATGAATTTGAGAAACGGTTGAGGTTAATCGTAGGCGATACTCTGTTGAGGTCCACAATGAAAAGTTTGCTGTGCAAGGTATGTCCTGTGCCTTGTATCTTGAGAATTTGTGAAGTTACATGTCAAGTGACTTGTTGTCTAAATTGAGGGCTGCCTTATATTTATTACACATGCTTTTCTTTAAAGTAAGCTGGCTTATATTTTTTTTTTTAAAGTAAAAATGGATATAAGTAATGATATTTGCACCATTTTAGGTATTCTAATCCATTTTTGTTAATAAATGCATTTTCTCAATCTATATTCTATCCCTCCGCATAAATTAATTACAAATTGCATGAGTTACTTACAAGGGAGTGAAATTGGTATCCAGTTACCTTGGTTTATGCCAAGATCATCTTTTCTTCTTTGCAAAGTCAAATGAGCCGAAGTGTTCCTTCTTTTACTTTTTATTTTATTTTATCTTATTGTTTGTTTACTTCTCTGTGTTTTGTTTCTCTTTGGCAGATACAATTGGTTCAGCCAAAGCAAGAGCCACAAAGTGCTGCCTTCAAAGGAAATACTGCCCAATTCTATTGGCTAGAGCCACAGACCGAGTAACTGTCTTTATGTGAAACACCTTCTCTTTGTTGTAGTGAGATCGTTTAGATGGTTGGATTTCCTTTCCTACAGTAATGTGACAGTAAAAGCATCTGATCTTTTGTCCTAGAATATGGATTCGTAAAGTAGTTAGTTTCTTTTTTTCGAACTGGCTTAACAGTTTAGTTTCAGCTACTCTTTGAAATGAATGCTTATAAAGTTTGTCTTTGAAGTTTATATTTCATCCTCGTTCTGCCTTTGATCCATATATATGTGTGTGCGTGTGTCTTGTAAGAGATCTCTCTAACTGTATCCATGAAGATGGTATATGGCAATGCATCAAAACTGGGATACTGTGAATTGCCCAACTCGCGTCATCAGCTTCTGGTCTATACTACTGCTGGTATGAATGTTGCTCACCTTGTGTAACATTCTTGTTTCTCCGTTTTTCTCTTATACTGTTTGGTGATCATGTCTCCAATATTTATGGGTTTGTATGAGCTTATGTCCAAGCTGTGTACAATTGGCTTTATGCCAATTATATGTAACACTTCATTCACACACTTGAGTTTTTCCCTTCTCATGAGGCTATAAGAGTCTACATGTTGCTGTTTTCATCAAGGGCATGTCTGAGCCATTGAGCTGCTAGATCATTTCATTAATATAGGGTTTGTATTAACATGTAAGCAACGATCATCTCACATTGACAACGACTGAGAACAACTTGGGAAAAGCTCGATTTATAGCTCGATCTCGTAAAATTTTTGGTGTGCTAGTTCCCAGGTGAGGCTGTCCATGACCTAAGGATGTTTGACATAGTTGTAGGTATGAAGGCAACATTACAAAGATGGTGAGTTAAAGAGTTGGTATAGTTTCTACCATTCCTAATTTGTACTATGTAACAATTGGTATAGTTTCTACCATTCCTAATTTGTACTATGTAAATGAATGTTACTACTTGTCCCAATTTGGATCAGTGTTTCTGTCCGTGAGTTTCTTTGATTGATTGGACTTGCATGTTGTATAAAAATGTACAGAAAAAAAATGAGAAAATTATGGACAATGATCAGACTCCAACCACTAATAGATCACAATAAATATGCCCTTCGGATTGTCGTTCAATAGTTCTCTGTTACCATTGTAGAAGAAAGGTCAATTTTTACAACTATGAGTGTGTTTGTTACCCAGGAAAATATTTTTCAGAAAAATAAGTGATTCTTTTTTACTTATTTTTTTTGTGTTTAATAAGCAAATACTACGAGAGGTGGGGTGGTGGGGATGGGGATGGGCGGAGCCGCCTTAGGCGAAGGGTAGTCCGATATACAAGCTTTGTTAAAAAATTATGTGATGTATAGAGGTTAAAATGTTAGCTATTATGAGTGTATATTTAACTTTGTACATCGATAACACGACTGATAAGAAAACTTCTACATTCTTCGCCATTGACTACGGAAGTGATGACAAAGATGAGGTGTGTAGAAGGGTGGAGAGGACAAGGCCAATATGAAAAATTGGAAAACATTTATGTCCGTACCGAACACATCCTATGAGATGGTTGTTTTTCTTTTCTCATTCCGTTGAAGATTTTATAATATTGAATGGTTAGGTATAAGTCCCATTAGTAGTACATTGTTATTTTGATTAGTCATGAATTTATCGGTTAATAAATATAATTCTGTACCTTCACAATATTATTTTTTCTTTTTAAAAAAAGGAATTAAACTATTTGGGTCGTAAAAAGAATAAAGAATAATTAAAAGCAAAGTGTTAATGGGTTCTTGTCGAAAAATCTGAACATAATTTTCTTCTAATCTTTGTCATTAAAAATGTATGGCATTTCGAAGAGGTTCACTTGTTTAAATTCTTCATAAAAGATTCAATATGTTTTCAACTTTTTGACATTTTCTGCTGGTCTTATAATTTAAAAAGATCCTATACTTGTTATACGACCTACGTTAGAAAAAAATAAGTGTCAATTATTACTTTAATTTACCAACATGGGTTATGGTGCGGTGATGAAACTGTTTCATCCTTAACCAGGGGTCTTGGGTTTAAGCCCTGAGTATGGCCTGTTGGGAGCGCCACCCCTAATGAGCTCTGCAGTGCGCGATCCGAATTTAGTCAGGGCTCAAAACCAAAAAAAAACTTTAATTTCATTTATTTGAAAACAAATCATACCTTTAATTAATTCTCTTATTTTTTATTTATTTATTTATTCAAGTATGGTCAAGTCTACTTTAAGAATATTTATCTTTTTTGCTTGCAAAGGAAGGATAGTTATTTGTATCATTCTCTCATGGGAAAATGTCTTAATAGATTAGGGAATATATTGAAAATGATATGATTTTTCTTTCTTATTCTTGTACCAATTGTAGGGTCTATTTCTAAAAATTATCTGGTTTGAGAATTTTTCCCAGTTGGCTAAGTCATTGAAAGAATAAAATTCTAAGGAATTAATGGACAATATCTTTTCCAATTTAAGTTAGAGTTCTTTTTTGTGCACTATATATAACAAGTATATTATTCACTCTTTTTCCTTTTATTAATTTAATTGTATGTTTTCTTTATATTTTAAGCGAGACATATTTGTTTAATTTAAAAGGTGAATCATTAATTTGATCGACGAATTATGAGAGAGAATAAACCAATCTTTCTTTGATTTAAATTTTGAAGAAAGATTTCTTTTTGGAAATAATGTCCGGTGAAATGTGTAAAGATAAATCGGATTTTAAATCAAAATGAACATATATGATGTATGAGTACTTATTGTAACTTTGTTTTATGATTATTATTAACATAATGGTGGATGTAGAGCGTTAATAAATTATGAGTTTAATTGAACTTAATATTTAATACAGAGCTTAAATATACATATAATTAAACATCATTAAAGTTTCAATAAATATTACATTTTGAAATCGTAATTCTAAAAAGTGTAATGAGTAAAGCGATAATAAAATCATAAAGATTGAAGTGAAAATTATAAATTCACCTATATAGAGAGGTGATTAATATAAATAGCATATTTCTTTGCTAAACTAATTAACAAAGTCAATAAAAGAAAATTATGCACTAATAAGTTAAGATTTATTTAGGCAAATATGCAATAGAAGAAAATATGTCGTTCTTAAGATTCCTTTCTAATTAAGCTGTGATTATTGATCTTTTATTAAATAAAAATATAATTATCACATATAGCATCTTGTTTAATTCAGGTGTCAATTATTCTAAACATCTCTTTTTCCAAGTTAAGCATGTGGAATCTTTAAGTGCTTGACTGAATATTTGAAGAATATAATTTAATGCATTTTTTTTTTGTGAAATGTTATTAAGGCTTCTCTTAAAAAGATAAATTCCACACTCATTTTTTGTTTTATTATGATATTATTGTTATCAATCGATCTCTTATATCGAACAAATTTAAATGGTATATATATATATATATTATATACAAAAACTTTGTATAGTCGTTAGAGTTAGTGAAAATGGGATACGTTCTTTACTTTGTTGAGAAAATGTTTACATTGAAGTGAGATCAAAGTCAAAGTTATGACTTTTTTAACTGTTTGAAATTCTGATTCTGATGAAAAAAAAGATAAATGTGTATACTTTTAATGCACATGAAACAAGGTTTACGTACGTATAATCGTATATTTACCTTTTGTTGTTAGATGATTGTCATATTTTATCTCTTTTAATGAGATAAACCTAGTTGATATATCAGGATAGCTGAAATACTATGTGTATCGATATATATTTGTTTGTTATTAAAAACGAAAAAAAAAAAAAAAAAAGTTCATGTCCATGTTCCAGCATGGCCAGTACCCATATATAAACCCGTAAGTTATAAAATATTCATAATTTGACTTACTATCGAATCTACGTACAAGTCAACTAAAAGTAAGCACTAAAGTAACTTTAATAAAGACAATTTAATAAACATTAAAAATCTTTTCTTATTATTTAAATTTTATGTCCGATCGAACAATGTCTGAAATGAAGCAAATGTAACATGAAGTAAGACCCCTTAACTTTCAAAATAGTATTCAATGGCATTTGGTGATGCTGCCTCGTCAAAAAAAAAGAGTTGAACTTATCACGTTATATTCAAAGCTAGGCAATGCCAAAATTAAAAGAAACTTCATGAAACTAATTAATATGTAGTACGTAAGTAATAGTGATTGTATTTTGTACAAGATCATAAACATTATTCCATATCAAATAATTGAGGCACATTTGAGATTATAACTATTCATCTCTAGTAGAGCATTTAAGACTACAATTAGAACACAGTACACACGTACAATATATATTGCATCTATTACAATAATATACTTATATTCTTTGACAACTCATGATCAATACTTACTAAAGTCAAATGTGATTTCTTGGAATTAGGTTTATGTTTTTCTACTTAATTCACTGCTGCCATTTGTTGGCTCAAAGTTAGGCTACTAAATGAACATGTTGACCCATTTGTTTATTTTATTTATAATAATTTCCAAATCATGTCATTCAAACATAGTGACCTATTTGAATGTCGGTTTATTAAAAAAAAAATCGTTTTCATTGTCCTCGTAATGTTATACACTTTTTGTGGCCTTACAATCGTAGTTATCCTTATCCTCTTGAGGGCCAAGAAATAGCCATTTTAAAAACTTCTATCTAAAATAAGTCAAAGTTGCTGAAGTTTAGTCGTCTAAAAATAAAATATAAATTATACAGGTGTTTGAACTTTAAAGTTGAAAGTAGTTGTATGATCTCAAATTTAAGTTCATCACCGATATAAAGTTGAACTCTACAAGAGCCTAACTTTAGAATAACCCTCTAAAGATAGGCTTGGACATAGCCCTACTTTAGATCCGTATGTTTGAATTTAAATTCTGACTTTTCAAATTTTCGAGTTTGATATTAGGCTTTGACAGAGTGCAAATTCAAATCAGAAGCTTTGAAGAAGAAGTAAAAGAATTATTGGAATTTTGCAAAATATTCCAATCTCTAGCTAGTGTAGTCACGTTACATTTTCACGGTCACTTGATAATAAAATACCATATCCTTTTCACTTCGAAAAGTCAACATTAATTGACAAATGACCAAAAATTCATATTCTAATTAGTAGTTTATTATGTTTGCTGGTGGAAGGTGATAGATGTTTCGTGAAATTAGTCAAGTTAGGTGTATGGATCACTATCATAAAAAATATAAAAAAAGAATCATGAATTCGCTCAACATTTGCACCATATATGGTATTGTCAGATCAATCAATCTTGAAACTCATAATATATATCAAAACAATGTAAAACTAAGTAATTAAATGAAACGTACTTCGCTGGAGTACACACTTGATTTTGTCTCCTAAGTATTTAATAACGTTCTCTTATTTCGTAAAAACTATAGAGATCTAACATTAAAATAATTAGCATATATGCTTAGAATATGATAAAACAAATAACGGTATTAATGTAAGATTCCTTCTATTGTCCAATGCCTAGGGAAGCTGAGAATTAGCATGAAACAAGGAACACCAATATAAGTAAAAAACAAATTGATTGCTGACAGACGTAACCTGGATGCTTCCAACCTAAATATATATATTTTTTTAAAAAAATTCCAAATCTTCACAATTAGGAATATTTGAAATATATACACTTCTCATTACCGAGGAATAGTTGACTATATAATAGATGTTCGATATTATCACTGAAGTCCGACTAAATATTGATTCGCATTATGAAGTCTTACACACGGACTAAAATCCTTACTAACAAAGGGCAACGAATAGATATTTTTATTATTTAACGACGTGTATTTTCTCGCACTTAAATTTATGCGTTTTCGTGGTTAATTTTTTTTTTGGGATTGATGTATATAAGAAAATATTCAAATAAAAGAAAATTAACTTTAGGTTAATATATCCAAGTATTTTCTTAGTACTATAAATCTGCACGATGCTGCCGGGAAGCCTAGGAAATCCAACTGGTAAATAAATTCAACGTATTCCAGAAAAGAAAATTACTATTGTGGGGTTCAAAAAATAATCTTGACTTAACATTATTTTACAGTTTGTTTTAAATAAATATTTTGATTTCTTCCTTGTTTTTTAAATAATTTAATCTATAGAGTAGAATGTATCTTCTTGGGTAGGTTTTTTTGTCTGTTTGCTATGAAAATTCCTAGGCACAATCATCGTGCATTAATTATATATCTAATTATTAATAGAGTCTATAAGTTAGAGACACTTTTATGATTCTTTCCTTCGAATTAATATATATATATATTTTTATACAAAAAAACATGACATTAGCTGCATTTAAGGTGTATGTTTGCTAAGAGGATATCTTAGTTTATTTGAGTTAGGCTAATAAAATAATTTTAAAGTCCAATCTTATTGACTAATATGCACTTTGCTAGTAATATCTGTCTCTCTATTTTGCTCAACGTATATTTAACTGTACTTTAATTTTTGCCCCTTACTATACTTGGCACAGTTCAGAAAATTAACTTAGGTAGAGGTAAACAAAATTCAATAAATATATATACACACATGCGAAGATATTGCAATTGGATTCTGTGTTATGCAAAAGGTAAAACAAATTAAAGAGTAAATTGGGTAGACCATGTTATTTTCCCTAAATTACATACATAGACTATTTTGGACAAAGCCTTTTGTTAGTTGAATTTTCATGAATATTTTGTCTATACATGATTCTTTTCAACGAAGAATGAAAATATTCCTTGAAGTAAGAACTTGTTAACAATTGTCTATACAGAATTTTAATTAATATATTTCTCTTTAAATTTTTTAGGTAAATTCTTTTCTTTTCCCTCTCTTTTAGGGTGATCATAAAATGTTAGATATAGACTTATTGTGAGAAAATGATTTGATTCGAAATTCTAAAGTCTTGTCAATTCATAAAGGAAATCAATATATAGGACCAACTATGTATATGTTTAGTAAACAAAATGGACCATCAATTAGGCACCACATAATTTGCCTATCGATATATTATTATTATGGCTGCTAAAAATTCGTCTAGTCTTGATCATCGATCTGCATATGTATATTTGTAAGGATGTAAAAATAGGAAGCAAAGTAATCGTTCATTTTATTATAATTTTTTTTTCGAATAAATTTGATTCTCTCTGTACATTTAGAAATTAACATCGCAATAATTTATTGCATGAATTTTCAAACATAACCCTCACCCATCCCCACCCAACATAAAATTGGGGGTTGGGAAGAGGATTACAAAGGTGGAAAATTGAACCTCCATCAATAATGTAAAAATTCGGGTAGCCAATCGACTAAGCTATTAAGATTTTCTATCACGATCACAATGAAAATAAAGATAACTTGTTTGATTAATTTTGAATGAAACATACTCTTTTGCATTTTTATCCTAAAGTACTATTCAGATTTTGAGATTCTTAATAAATTTTGAAAATTTCAAAACTAAGAAACAACTTGAATTTCACAATCTTGGATTGTTAGGAGAAAAGACACCAGGAAAAATATGAAATCTTGTAAGTATATATATCGTTGAGACGACACTACGTACTACATGTCTCAATCTCTAAGAATAAAATATAATTTTGGTAGGTCAAATTTTGGAGTTATTCCAATTTGATAGATGTGTTCATACCGCTATATATATACAAAAATTAATCTAACCATTCTCAAATTTGATTATTAAATTCAATGTAAAACCAATCATGATGCGTGTTTTATTTGGGCAAACAGTTGGAGTACTATTACATTGTTCTTTTCTTTTGTATTCTCGTCTTGCCAAATTATTTATGAGAAAGTTACTGATATTATTCTTTAGTCAACTAATTTATCAATATGATCGATATAAATTATATGTATATTTAATATAAAGTATACATCATGTATACACATTTATACGTATTTTTATAAACTACATGGTCAAATGGTTTAAAATCGTAATCATCCCATTATTTATTGATCCAATTCATTAACCAAAAAGCATTTCATGTCATGATGAGACTGATCTATATAATTCAATTAATAATTTGACTGAATATAGATTTTGTATTGACCATGAACACTTGGACTTTTTAAAAAAATAGAAAATACCTAAGAGAATGCGTACGTGCACATTATAACGACTTTTTCTTTCAAAAAAATAATTCATAAGATTTGAGAAAATGTGCTAGAATAGCTAAATATTAGAATAAAAGTTACATTTAAAGATAGTTTCTTATATCCTAATAAGTTCAAAATGATTTGGAGCAAAGTAAAATAGTCCATAAAATTGAAGGGCCAAAGAATAAGATAAATTGAAGTTTTAACTTTTTCATTGACTTTAATTTGAAGGACCATTTGGCTGAGGCCTTTCCAAAGTACACTGAAATTGTAGGAAATAAATTTTAGTGTAAAAAGGAAGCGGCAAATAATTTATGAGTTGTATCTTATCCCAATGAAATTAACCAAATGTGTTACCATAATTATAAGGTGATTTACAGCCATTAGTAGGTCGAATTTTATGTTTAATCATTTCATGTTAATAATAAGATCAAGATCTAGAAATTTAGGGTTTGTTGGGGGAGGGAGTTAAAAGGGGAAAAAGAACTCCCTCACACTCATATTTACATTAGTTCGATAAATACGTTACAGGGTATATAGTTAAGTGTGAAGCGAATAACTGTCGAAAGCATCATCATAATGAGAGGAGTTGATTGAGATTATTTAAGCTATTCACGTAATCATTGACCTCATGCCACTATTTTTACTAAATCATACAATTAATTAATACACATTCTTATTCTTAATTTTTCACTTAAACGTAGTAAATTAATATGATTGGATAGAAACATTAAGTATTTATTGTTTTTCTACCAACAACCATTAATTGGTTTAACATTTTATTTTAAATTGAGATAAGTGTCAAAAACACATCTAAACTATACCATTTTTTTGAGTTTCACACCTAAATTATTGAGAGTGTGAGTTTCATACCTAAACTATCATTTTTTTAGTTTGAGAAACACACATCTCTCTTTTATACCACTCTCATCATGGTGTGTGTAATACAATCTCTCTTTTATTTTAAAAAATTGTCACATCACACTCCAAATGGACAAAATATTAAACCTTTACAAAAATTAAATAAATTATTAGTATTAGTTAAAATTAAAAATTAAAAAATTATTATCCAAAAAAATAATAATTCTTTTATAAAATAAAATATAAAATATTTTTCTTACCCCACTCCATCACTTCTTCTCACCGCACCCCCCCCCCCTCCCCCCAAACCCCCCGGCCATTTTTTTTTGTTTTTTTTTTGTTTAAATTTCTTTTATAAAACTATTTAATTTTTTTTACTTCATCTCCTCCCCCCTCAAATACTAATTTTTAGATATTATTTTATTTTTTTTAAAAAAATAATTCTACCCACCCCACCTAACCCTCCGCTTCCAATTTTTTTTTTCTCATTTTGTGTTAGATATATACATATCGAAAATATTTTTTACTTGCCGCCGCAAGACTTTTTTTAATTTTTAATTTATTTATGTTATATTTGGTACACTAGTAGAAAAAAATTTCTAAAAATATATGTACGTACATATCTAACACAAAATGAGAAAAATGTAAAAAATAAAATAAAAACTAGGAGCAGAGGATTAAATAGGATGGGGTAGAATTTTCATTTTTTTAAAATAAAATAATATCAATTTTTTTTTTTGGGGGGGGGGGGGGATGAGTGGGGGGTTTTTTTT